>JABGLY010000026.1:0-188573 GCA_013623525.1 Fusarium dimerum
ACCTAAGGATAGCAGGGGGCTTAGGGGCAGTAGCAGCAGCAGTAGGGGAGCAAGGGAACAGGGGGGGAAGAAATGGAAAGGAGATGGAAGAGGAGAGCTCTTGGAGGCTCCAACGTTTATGTAAGTTTGATGAGAATCTGCCCAAAGTCTTGCTAAAAACCGAGGGGAAATCCCTGTAAAGGGAAAGGCGTCGGGAGATGAGGGTCAAGCCACCAGGCTAGATGATTATCGAGCTTAGCGGCTCAAGAAGCAAGTGGTGATTGTGACGGCGATGGAAAATGAAATAGCCAAGCAGGTTGATCAATGTGCTGTAATAAGTGACCGGGGCAAATCGATATCTCAACAGTTCAATGCCTAAGAGGAATGGCGGGGGATTGTGCAGGGCTGAGAGTGTTGTCGGAGAATAATGAGGCGCTGACAAGCCTCTGGATGTAAAATGAGGCGAGTGATGAATCAATCGTTTGAAATAGCTAGATGTTGACGATGATGACAGTAATGCTAATAATAGTGGTTTTGATTGATGATATTGGTATCGATATCAATATTGATGCTGGTGAAGGAAGAGCAGCAGAGCAAGGACCAAGCGCCAGAGGTAAGAAAAGATTAAACAAAACAGCAATTGTTTGATTTGTTTAGATTTGTTTTGGTTCCATGTGGAACTCGTCATCACTCTGATATTGATAGAATTATTCGTACAAGTTTGAATTACTCGGAAGGATCGAGTAATTGCGAGGAATGAAGAAGGATCAGAAAGAGGGGAGCAGATATGGAAGGTGAGTGTGCTGAGATGAGAGGGAAGAGAAACGATGGGAAAGGTGAATGAAAGGCAAACCCGGCAAGACAGGAATGTAAAAGCGACAAGCCAGGATAGAATTCCAATAACCTGATGATCAGAGGTTGAGAGTGAGTATCAGTTAAACCAAAACGCCATGCGGGTAACGGACGGACGGGGGGTTTTAGATCAAGGGTTAGGGTGAGGATGAGATGGGTAGGGAGGGCTTTTTTTTTTATTCCAAGAGGCGGTGCATAGGTAGGTACATATGGGAATCCGACCGACAATGAGCGGACAGCACGAGATGGGATATACTTGTATGTCGAGTGATTACAGGATCCATGGGATGTTGGATGCTGAAGAATGTTGGATGGGCGGAACAGTGTGTGCAATATAGCGGGTTTATTACCGCTTTGTATTTAGGTACAGTTAAGTCAGGTTGGTTACTGCCCGCCCGTGCTTGGGTGACCGATTGAGTGACAGGAGGACAGGAAGGGACCATTAACACCTCATGCAGTGTAAGTGAGTGACGACAATATCTTCTACTGGCATAGACAAGTGACAGTGGCCACTAATTCGAGAAGGGGAAGGGGGGGTATGGATTAGGGCAGACGTACGTAGTAGTTACATGCGGTGCAGTATCAAAAGATAGAGGAAGGGGAAAAAGCAACGAGTTGACGATCAAACACAGCACAGCACAATAAGGCAAGAGAAAGCAGGATAAACAGGGGACGGACTATGGAAGAAAAAGAGAGAGAGATAGATAGAGAGAGGGAATTAGGGGGGTGTGTGCCGAATAATTTTTGCAAGGTAAATCTTGAAGCAACGGCCATCACGATTACTGTTTACTGTCATTTGTGTTGTGTTATTAGTGCGGTTCACCCCCCATAGAGCTAAGCTAAAGCTACCTCGTTCCCTTCTTATCCCGATGCACACGGCAGATAGCACGAACACACCTCCTCGCCTTGGCGAAAGATTTGCTACTGAAGGGGGAGAAGAAAAGAATGGCAGGACCGGAGAAGTTCCTGAAAGCAAGTGGGATATGAGGGAGGGAAATTAGTAAGAACGAAAAAGGAGGATGAAGAAACCAGAGAAACGGAAGCGATGTCTCTGTTGAACGCGTAAAACAAAACTAAAGACTGAACTTGATTCTTCTTGTTCACTCGAGTTGCATTTTCTACTCTCCAACCTCGATTTCGCGCGCGCGCGCGCTTGTTCAACCCCGTTTGGTGCGTGAGGAACCTTGACGTTCAAGTCAAGGATAAATTGTCCCACCTCGGTTTAGTCTCAAGAGGATGTGTGTGTGTGTGTGTGTGTGTGTGTATGTGTGTGTATGTGTGTGTGTGTATGTGTGTGTGTGTATGTGTATGTGTGTATGTGTATGTGTGTATGTGTGTATGTGTGTGTGTGTTGTTGTTGTTGTTGTTGTTGTTGTTGTTGTTGTTATTGTTGTGTGAAGGGAAGAGAGATAGGGTGGTGATGATAGAAGGCAACATGAAACATGAGACTATTAGGGCTTGTGTGCGCCACCAGGTTAGACCGCCTAGTAATATTGCAGCCTCTTTAATGAAGAGCAAACATAAATGGGCTGAAATTACAGGTGTGTCTAGTTGCAAATAAGGGCTACTGTACAAATTTTCTAGTCTAATTCAGGCCAATGCAATGGAAACGTTTGCGTAGAAGCATATGCCGCCTGCTTGAGTTCATATACTTACTGCCCAAGAATCAATGGATTATCACAAGTGTTGTTTCCTGCCTTGGTTTTAGTTACAGACAAGCCTACAAATAGCAGAAAACACTGGCATCATCGGAGGACGTTGAAAATCGGAGGCGGGGCAAACGGTGATGTGGACCATCAGTGGAATAGACTCGCCGTTATCGAGATTTTACGAGCAAATCAACGTGCAGTAACCAGCTGAACAACCACAGCCCCACGCTGCCGTTTGTTCCTTTGACTCCAAACATCGCCGTGCGTTCCCCCACGGTCAAAAATAGCGGGTTACTCACTGTAACTGATCGACGGTTCCGCGTGAGGAATGAACGTCTTCAAAAAAGAATAACAAGAACAACCTCTCAAGACAGTTCAAAACTACCTTATGGCTCGCTCTACAGGTCAAGTTAAAACGGTCTAGGCTCTACTCGCATGTGACGAAAACCTCGTGTTCAAGTACTTTCCAGAATTCAACTGAACAAGACTTTTCACTCACCATCAAAACCACTCCAAACGTTATCGGCCTACGCTTATCGAGCAACGTTACTGGCTGGCTAATCGTTCAGTGGTCAACGGTGCTATAATTCGGAGGGCTTCAGGCCTCCACCCGGCCTTAGTATCCACATTTTCCGACCTCGGCGCCGTTTGCCTACCATTGGACCATTGACGTTTATCGAGACCGATAAGGAAGTAGCCTGCTCCACAAGTCACAGACTTCAACACATTCACGTTCAAACGCCGCTATCTTCTACCTTTGTAATTTTCAGCTACTGACGGTGTCCGCATTCGGCCCTTTAACCTCTCCTCTGTGCCCCTGTATTGAGCACCGCGTAAGACTGTTCCATAGACAAAGGTTTGTTCACTAACCAAGTAGAAACTCACGTTACGTACCGCCTATAAGACAAATGTCCGGCCCTTGGCTCAGTTGTCATGAGGTCCATCAGATCAAGATTTCATGGAACAGGTAGCATGGCATGTCGGATGCTTTTTACATTAACATGATGGGGACTTAGGCAATAGAAATCACGCTCCGAACTCACATGTCATTTCTGCCCGACATACCCAGCAGCGCAACATCGCCAGTCATACAGACATAGCAACTAGGAGGTCCATGGGAACGTTCAGGAGCTAACTTCAGTGTACCACTGTTCAACAGAAAAATCAACGCCATTGTACAACCAGCGACAGTCGTTGTTCTTACCAGCCAGCGACGATGACGATTTGTACCGATCGACAATACATCGACCGAATAAAGCGTCCTCGAACATACCATTTCCATCTCAATCTTTCGTTTATAAAACACAGTTCATAGCTGTTGTCGATGATTATTTGGCCAGCATTTCCAGTCTCGGACATCTCAACTCCATCGAGGACCAACAAATGAATCACTTCCAGCCCGGTCGGACGATGCGACAGCTTCTGAAAGGGGCAGAAACAAGATAGTAAGACGCTCATGACTTATGATGTACGGTATATTGATATAAACCCTGCAGTAACATATCACCGCAGTATCACAGGTCTACACATCCACATCGCCGCCGTCTCATGGATTTCAAAATTTCTCTACCCGGTAATGCTCACCCTGACGAGTTTATGAGAGCCTGCTTCATCACTGACGGAATCCAGACGACCGCACCTCCTCCTCACTAAACCTGAACCCGAACTAGCCAACCGAGTCGATTGCCAGTCAAGCAATGCAAGGGCCGGTATGACCTTACGTTCCCTCACCGTCGCATGTGATAAACCTGAATGAACCGACCTGAAAGGCAAAGAATCCTATTCAGCAACGACTGTGACTCTCGACGAATCCCTCCATGGCCGACTCCAAATGATGGTTGCTCGATTGTATATCATGCCTGATTACGAAGGTACTGTAGCAATCCTATGTCGAGAATGGACAGGTGTGGAAATATTGGTGTTGAACCAAAGTGATTTCCAAGGCTAATATGCAAGCTTCCAACCAGGACTTCTTCGGTCTTACCCCAGCACGGGGTGTCTACCGTGAGAATCGCGAAATATTCAAGTGCTATAGCAACCTATCCAAGATCGCCACTCACGAATACAACAAGTACAACAGCATAGCTTAGCATGTTAGCCACGTCAACGAAAAGTAAAACATACGCAGCTGTCGCGCCAAAGACCTCTGGTCTTTTGGCGTTAGTCAAGAGATCCACGCTCGCAACAAAGACGGTTGTGAAGATGGCAATAAGTCCCAGCTGAACTTGATCCGACTCCACGGTATATAAAACGAGAATGGCGCCGATGAGAAGCAGGGCTGCCAGGATGGCGCTCAACCAGGCGGCAAAATGTTCACTCTTGCGACCTGATGCGTAATCCATCCGTGGGTGGGCGTGGCCTTGTCGACTTGAGTCCTGCACAAGTTAGACAAGATGTCATTTACTGATCAACACTTACCCGAAATAGGAACCCAAAATAATTCAAGACAAGTGTCGTTAATCGATCGGGATGTTGTGGACCATGCAGCGCCAAGAGGTCATCTTGGTCATCGTATAGCGTAGAGCTGTTTCCACCGAGCATTGGAAAAAGTGCAGCTTGAAGACTTTTCATATCTTGCGGTCTGGCGGTGGTACGGATGCCAGTGTCGACTCGAACATTAATGCTTCTCTTTTTTGGTTTAACAGTTGTCGACAAAACATACGACGGTCAGACTGTATCCTTTCAACGTTGACCTTATCCTGACGATCAACTCATCCGCTCAGGCTCATGATGCTGTCGTCTTTTCTAGTCACTCCAGTTTCTGAGGGATTGCAGACTGTCGCTTGTATGTCCTCGTCGTCAAAGGCGTCCAGCTGGGCTTGCAGGTCTGCGAGTTCGCTCAGAAGCAGGAGGAGATTCCTGGCGGCTAACCGATTGAAGCGTTTGGAAATGGCCGTGGATCCGTCCCTATCGCTGGCGATGAAGGCGGCCAGTCTGGATATCCATCGACAAAAAATGGCCGGGTACACTGATCTGAGGGTGCCATTTTGGGACTATAGATGATTGATTTTGAGGTCGCATTTGACTTGATGTGTTGGGAGACTGGATGCCCTCGATCAGAATAACCCAAGTCTGCCTTGGCTGCCTCTGACGGTGTCCAGAATCGTAACACTGTTGATCGGTGCGTTAACCCTTCAGCTGAGTGCTAAGCCTCACTCGATCTCATCAGTCACTGAAATCACCAACTAGATCATCCCAATTGTATTTCCAACTATAACATATGTATAGCATTTTATTCTTTACCTTCATATGTGCGGTTTATCAATCCTCTCGATCAACCACCATGCAACTTACCACAGGTATCGATCAGGGAGACATTCCTGTACGCCAGTTCCTGCGCAAAGATCCAGTGCCATGGAAAATAAGGGTCAACTTTGAAGCACAGCGCGATACAAAACAGGTCAATCACAAATGATGCTGTACGACGATCTAGCTGACATTAGTAGCAATCACAAACGATTTCTGCTTTTTTAAGGCGATGCTCTGTTACGGACAAAGTCTCACCGCGCAAATCCTCCAAAACCAGGAGAGACTGACGAGATACTCCGACATCCCATGTCAAGGCACAGAATCCCCGGCGGCTTTCTCTATCCAGCAAGTTGTGGAAGAGTCGCGTCAGTAACGCTCACATCAAGTGTCACTATACATAAGTATTTGCGTCCATCTACCTCTCAGTTGCTCACATCGCAGCTTTGGGCCACTACCCGTCGTCGAGGATGAAAAGACTAGTCAAGCAACACCCAATACAGAGACGGAGCGTAAGAGACCTTCCACCATCACAAAAATTAGGCGAGTTCGAAAGTGTTTCACTCTTCCCATCGCTATTCAAGGCACATCGGAAACATCCAAGGTATTGGCATTCCCCGATACAGGATCCGACCACAACGTCATGTCTCTAGACCTCGTCAAGGAACTTGGACTCGAGATGAAGGACGTTAGCGATGAAACGATACGGTTCTCCATCGCGAATGGCAGAGTAGTCAGATCAATCGGTGAAATCACCGTCACCTTGGCTTTGCTGGTGTTACGCCATCTGAAAGCTCCCCGACTACTGGTTTGTTTACCAAACTCGCAGTCCCCGTCATCATAGGTCGACCACTGCTTCAAGAAACAAAACCCTCAGCAACTACAGACAGCACCTTTAGGAGATTGTGCCATCATTCCAATGTCTTAGCCTCACGAGTGTTGCGCACCGCCGAAGAGACCTCGTCTGTCGCCTCAATGGTCACATCGGGCATGCGACTGCAGATACCGGGTCCGATCTGGACGTGGTCAATCCCGAGTTTGCAAAGTCGAAAGGATTCCTCATCGAGCCGACATTCGAAAAGATTCAGTTTGCCGACGGTAGCTACGGCGTCACGTGCGGTGTCATCGAATCAACCTTTGCTATCGGAAGCCAAACGCCGGACAAGAGTTTCGTCCAGACCGGAGCAACTGTCAAACGCAGCTTTTACGTTCTCGAGAGCCTCACCCCGGACAATCCTCGTAGGACTTGAAACGCTCGAGAGACTCAAGGTATACTAGTATCGATCGAAAGTTCCCGTACAGCGCATGGCAGCTTTCACCATTCCAGATGCCAACATCATCCGGTCTGTTGGGAGGGTTGAGCACCTTACGAGGTTAGCTTGGGAAAAGATGAAGGAACCCAAAGCCCGGCAGTCTGGTAAGTATACTGAATTCAAAGGATCATGCTTCTGATTACCATATAGATTTGGCTACCCAGGATTCATATAAGGACATGCTGTTTGAGGATTAACGAGAGAACGCGCGGCGCGAAGTCGCAAGAATGGCGATTGCTGGCCTAGTCGGGGACGCAAAACAGGCCGCCCTTGAAGTAGAGCAAACGCGCATTCAGAAATACGAAAACGAACGACAAATAAAACTCGACAAACAAAAGCCATTCGAGGAGACTCAATCACAGTCAAGCGTTTCCGAGTCTGCAACTCCTACGTACAATTGTACCTTCAAAGGCTGCAACGCACCACCTTTCAAATCCCAGCTTCTTCTCAAGACATGAAAAAACGCATCCCAGGATGGCTCACGTCTGCCCGGTGACAGCATGTCCTCGATCATCGAAACGCTGGTGCTTTAATACGGAGCAGGAAAAAATAAGGCATGTGGGCATTCACAGTAAAGATGGAAAAGGGATATATTTGTCCTTTTTGCACTCAAAAATACGTGTATCCTTGTCCCAGGCATTTATCCAGGTAAGTCAGTTGTCAGTGATATAAGACGATGTGCTAATGTACAGACACGCTCCGGTTTGTCACAAAGATGAAAGCGGAAACGACCCCTGATACACGACATTTTCAACGCACAATTCATCTCGTCGTAATGTCATGCTGGTAATTTTGTTCCGAATCTGCAGATATACAATAGGGCAAGGCGTGATCCAAACGGTCCTCAACATGAGTATTAAGATACCAGGCTGTCGGCGTTAATTGAAACGTGCCCTTCCTCTACCAATAATTCTGGTGAATTGTGCTTGGACAGCCAATATTCGCTGACACTCGATTTAAAATCAAGCTCAAGTCAAAGATATACGGAATGAGTAATGATCTTGATAGCCACACCTCCAGGCTTTAAAGGCCATGAATTGACAAAAGTCGGGAAAATATCCAAGTATGAATCAAGTCATTACAGCATAACCTGCGGATGCAGCGTTGACGTGGTTTATCATGACCTAAACCACTGACAATAGATTCTTGGATCGTGGAGGAGGCTACAGTCAATATTGTGCTGCGGTTACTAACCTTTAGAAACAGTTACTGGCATTCAGTTCAAGCCACAAGATTGTGGATACAGCATCCTTCGCCTACAATTTGTGCTGTTGCCATCGCACAATCAGCGCCCTCGTCTATGTGTCTCTTGAAATCCGGTTTCACAGCGACACTCGAGAATGCTTGGGACTTCCTGACATCAAAGTCGTACAATTGGTCCGAGTTTGGACTCCTGCCACACCATCAATTATCAACTGCCTGAACTCATGCCAAGTTTATGACGTCTTAATACTGTCAAGATCTTAAATACTCAACGCGCCCCCTCCATCCCGAAATACCTCATCATACCACGGCGACTCCTCCTCTATTGTTTCATTTTTATTTCTACACACTGAACTCCAGTCTGATGTCTTGAGCACCCATCTATCACCCTGTTTACCAAACAGCATCACCCCCCTGTTTCCCCTCTCCGCCCCGTATGACCAAATCCGTAGGCTGTCATGTCCTGCACGCAGCGTAGCCAAGGGCGCCGAGACAATCGAAGCAAGCTGCGCCTCGAGCATGTCGCGGAGGTATGGGAAGAACCACATCTTGTCCCACCATGTGACGCGACGATTCTTGAGACCATACCGCCAAGCGTTGTGGTGTAATGTTGCAGGGATGGCGGCAGTCCAGAAATCGGCGTACAGGGGGACACGGCCCCAAGTGTGGTTGGTTATGGGGTCGTCGGCTTCGTCAATGTCTAGCGGCATTCGGACGCGTGGTGGGGATACGCCCAGCTGGGAGGATTCGCTCCGCACCGCATCGTGATCGTCGAGAGCGACAAAGGAACCGTCGTGTTCTGAGTAACAGGTGGGATAGAAAAGATCTTGTGTATAGTCGAGACCGACATGATACTCGAACTCGTCGCGCAGTACCACCGACACCTCTTTACCAGCCGTGTCCCCCGCCTGGTGCTTTCTGGTTAGGTCGCTTCTCCAAGCTTCTTGCTCCCCGAAAACTTGCGCGAAAATACCCTGGTCGCCTCCAAGCTCTTGGTCGGGTGTAAGGTGGAGCAAGTGTTGATCCATCTTCTCCTTGACACGACGAAAGTATTTTCGCATGTCTCCCACAGGACCCATGAAGCTTCCACTGTTGACGTAGCGTGGTCGCATGAACCTCCACCTCCCAAAGGTATAGTCTGTAAAGAATCCGTACACGTCGCCCGGCAGCGTACTCTGGGGAACCTTGCCGCAGTATAGGTCGGATACGGTATCGCGGGGAGCAATGCATCCTTTCTGCGCCGAGACCACAATGGTCTGCTGCATGAGTTTGCTGTCGAAAAAGTCGCTCTCTTCTGCCAATCGTCGGTTCGCCCGTGCGTTGCTCTCAAAGTATCGCTGGAGGAGGACGCTGGGTGGTAATTGGAACCAGACATCGTGGGCGTCCATCATCAGGACGATATCATCATCGGCGAGTTGTTCATCTGGGGAGACGTCGTCGCGAGAAGCCCAATCAAGGTAACTCAACGTGCCAGTGATTTTTCCAAGCTGAGAAGGCCCGATGCCCTGCTCTTCCGTCTGGAAGTCTTTTTTCCAATTGACAATGACGGGGGCAGGGTAGCCCAAAGCGACGGCGGAGGCGATGACCTTGCATAGATCGGGGCTCGAACCGTCGGCGGGGAGGACAATGACAAATTTTCGATCGCCAGGCACAAGAGCTGGTACGGTTTTTGACTCGGGGATGGGTTCGTAATTGGATATTGATCGTTGGTATAATAGCTGAGAGCATTAGCAACGCAAAGACACGACCACAGTACATACCACATGAACAAACAGCATCAACGTGACGATGCCTGGGAGTAATAAGAGACTTCTCCTTAGACGAAACTTGGACAAAGGATAATCACGCCTCCGCGAAGGTGACGTCCACCTAGTTGAGTTCATGATGATCTGGCATGGACAGGAGAAAAAAGTAGGGATTGAAGGGAAAATGGTGGTTAATGAATGTGAGACATTACAAGATGAAGGAATCTAGGCAATGACGTCTATGCCAAGGGAAGAACGCCTAGTGAAGAGCTAGGGAAGTCAATATTGAAGAGGGCACGCGAGTGGTAACAACAAGAGACAAGAGACAAAAGGGACAGTGGTACTTATTGTCCGACATGATCGACACGTAATGAAGGAGCGGCATGCAAGGGTAGAAAGGAGAGACAGCCATCGTGAGCAGCGTTGGTGAAGCTGGAGGGTTTGGTCAGTGAGTACAAGATGATCCACGTGTCTGCCACCACACAGCCACTGTGTTTGCTGCATTGGTGAGGCAGCTGAAAGGCAATCTCCCTACTACAGCCACAAGGATATTCGGCCACTGCCTGATGGGATAATCGTAAAAACATCTCCGAATATTCAGAACCATATCTACGTAAGCTTTTAATGTGAGACGTCAATAGTCGGCCACTAGCGCCCACACTGTGTTTGACCTGTTTGCAAACCGGTTACAGGTCCAGTCTAAGCCCACTACTCGACCATAGACATTGGAGGTCGTTGAAATGATCACCGTATCCGCAGCCCTTTTGGGACTTAAGTGGAAACAAATCTACGCGTTCCATGTTGATTTCACAATTGTAAAGGGGCTCATTTCGTGGGTGTTTTGACCAGGTTAATTTAACTGCTGATCGGTCGCTGGTTGGACGTAATTGGATAGATGTGTTTGGGCAGGCAGAAGGATTGTGGGTGAAATTTTAGCAATTTTGTCGTAGTAAGCCATCAGAAATTTACACTGGTCTAATCGTTGTAAATGTCTTTAACGTCCCCTAATTCGAGAACTCGTTAAGCCCACCAGTTTTCAATCCTTTTCCATAATACTGACTGAAGACTTTCAACCCACGTCCGTCAGTTTAAGGTTGTCTGCAGTTAATTGACAGGTCTCCCATGCATTTCCAGTACAGTTCCTTTCAGCCTTGTAGCCAGGCTGACTGTAATTTCGGGCTTGAAGCGTGTGTTTGGGACTTCTAGCATTAATTTTGGGCTGAGACATGCGACTGGCCATTCATTGCAAGGATTACAATTTAATTACTACACCTTTATTGTCCTATACAAGGATGATTGTCCTATATAATGTCGAGGTCATTGTCTTGCTCTGCCTTTCTGTTTTGACATTGTCAAACTTCGGGCTGTGCAGTGATGGTCAATATTGGATGAATTTATCGTACGCGCGTCAAGATGGAAGATTTGATGCAGACAGGTATATTGGTGTTTCGAAGGATTCAAATCTGGCGCCGTTGTCTCATGTTAACACCTGACGCAATGAGATAGTGACGCGGCCATACAGACCTGGCATATAAAAATTCAAGCGCAGTGAGCGAATCCTTCCGATTTCAGCATCATTCCATCATCGTCAGTTCTTCATGGAAATGGCAAGATTCTCAGTGGCCGCTTCTGCATCAAGTTTGAGCTATCCACGAGGCAACTCGGTCACTTCTAGATGCGGAAATCACCTTGATGCCGCTTTGAGAAGCTTTTACTAGTAATCCATGCCATGTGAACAGCCGTCACCGAAGTGGACAAGGTCAATGTGAACAGCTGAACGTGTCCTGGCAAATTCATCGTAGGCCAATTCACCTGAGATGCAATGCAACGGAAGAAGGATTCACTAGGTTTGGCAGTCCTCAATCATTTCCTGAATGAGTGAACGCTGCCTTGAGAGTTGAGGGTGATCCATTCTCTGTCTTGGATGATATTGTTATCCAGGGTTGTCAAGTATTGAACGGTACTCAGCTAGACTCCAACGACAAGAAATGATACTGAGTCTCGAGTTAAACTACTGCATGGACATATAATTAATTTGATTGACTTTGAGCACCACAAATCGCCCTACATTGACATTCCTTTGCCTCTAATACATGGTTGAGAATTGAATTTACTATGTTAACATGGGTTGATATTCTTCAGGCTTGTAATGTTTCTCACATATCAAGCTAGCACATCGACAAACCTCAGGCTATCAACTTTGATAAAACCTCCTTTACAAAATAGAACCACTATAGTGTTGAATATCCTACAAGTCAACGCATATTGGAGTCTTGCTGTATAAAGGAAGCACACGGGATCTCATCAAAGGCCCAGCTATGAATGTTTCAACACAAAAACAGAAGAGATGTGTGGCAAAGTTATGACAAACTATCCCAGGCCAGATATGTAAACTGTTAGATCCTACCACTGACAACTGCCATTCTTGGACCCCATGCAAGTTAAATACAAGCGTTTTATATATGCTTGATACATCGACATCCATTGATCTGTGGCTGATGTCTTGTTGTATGTGGCTGGCTTCCCCAGATGACAGGCATCGAGGAAGGCACAGCTATTCGGCACCCAGTCAAATATTCTTTAGGGCACCTTACTGACTGATCCCTAGTGGGAGTCCCCTGTAGTGCATTGTCGTCTATAACGGGGATTGACTTGACTGACTTGACCTTATAACCAATCTTATCTCACAGCTAGCGCACTTCATCATTAATACCAATTGCACAGCTATCTGCATCTATGTGAACTGAGATAAAGTCTACTGACCTAATCACATTCGACATCAAGGCTACCAAGGCATACCACACATCAATTGTAGCGAATCAATCACATGTCAAAGGTGATAAAACCCACCATATTTCAGTATAGGCTGTTCAATATTCTGTCACCAAAGGCTGAGTATGTCTCAACTAAAAATAGGCCGAAAATGGTTGCTCACCCAACTGAACCTTAACCTTCAATAGTGCATCAAGACAGATCCGCCTCCGCTAGGAGCCGAACATGTCGAAGAGCGAAAAGGATGGAATCTCGGAGCTTCATCCCATGTCGAAGATGCGGGGTTGTCCAATGCTTGGTATTCAAGGTTGCTTGGCGAGGGTCCGCAATAAACCTCGTATTGGTCTTCATCTAGCAGTGAATATTCCCATCAAAGTCGGCAACTCGGCTTAATTGAATCAGTTCATGATGTGGTAAGCGGTTAATAATGCTACGCCTCTAAGTAATCCTGTTGCATGCATGACGCTGCAGTATTTGTGAATGACCAAAGATTGTGAATGCCAAAGATTGTGAATGACCAAAGACTGTGACTGACACAGACAATAATGTCTTCATTCCATCAAACAATGAGACAAAGACGAAGACAATGCCCAGAGCATCAAGAATTCAGGTGCTGTAGCAACTCAGCTGATCATTCCCCCGAAGCTCCCTTGTCTTGACCGGAAAGAGGCGTAGCATTTCAGCGGTGATGTTGTGCGATTCCGCCCTCTCATTGGTCACGATAACAGATGTGGAGAGATCACCACCAGGAACTCGGTTGCTTAGTCGACGCTACCAACTCAATACGAAGAGTCTAGACCAGAACAGAATCGATATAAACTCCGTCAAGGCTGCAGTCATGTTATACGAGTAAGCGATTACCTCACTCATCTTGACACTCCCATCACATCACTTATATACCGTTGGCCGACCTAAGTGCGTATTCTTTCTCCTCTCGTCTGTACTGATTCTGCTGACTTGACGCTTTACACTTGATCTTGAGTTAGTACCCGTTAACGTGTTTCAACGTCCGACCTGCATAATGTTCACGAAAGCTTTGTCCGTCCTGGCCCTCGCCCCCGCTCTGGTCGTGGGCCAGACGTACACGCTGTGTAACCCTCTCTACGCCAGTGAGTTCCTCCAATCAGGGTCACGATGTAAGCTAACCGTGCAGCTTGTCCTCCCAATCCTGCATTCGGAAAAGAGACGGTTCACTGCGATTTCAGAACGGGTCCCTGCGATGCCTTCACTTCGCTTGGTGGTAACCCGATCGAGCACGACGACAGGGGTGCGCTTTTCAAGATCGATGCTCT
Organism: Fusarium dimerum; assembly: GCA_013623525.1. Lineage (NCBI taxonomy): Eukaryota > Fungi > Ascomycota > Sordariomycetes > Hypocreales > Nectriaceae > Fusarium > Fusarium dimerum. The sequence goes on from JABGLY010000026.1 coordinate 14,052, forward strand.
GGGCCAGGCCCCTACAATCGCTACTGGAAAGTACATCTTCTTTGGTCGTATCGATGTTGAAATTCAGGCCTCTCCCGGCGTTGGTATCGTGACGAGTGCGGTTCTCCAGTCCGACAATCTGGATGAGATCGATTGGGAATGGCTCGGTGGTGATGGTAAGTTTGTTGCCCTGCCGTGAGAATCAGCTAACAAGTCAGACACCCAAGTTCAAAGCAACTACTTCAGCAAGGGAGATGTATCAACGTATGATCGTGGAGCTTTCCATCCCGTCTCCAGCCCGACAACAACCTTCCACGTCTACTCCATCGAATGGACATCCCAGGCTGTTCAATGGATCATTGACGGCACCACTGTCCGAACGCTCAACTATGCTGACGCCAAGGGTGGAAGTGCTTTCCCCCAGACGCCCATGCAGGTCAAGCTCGGTAGTTGGATTGCTGGACGTCCTGATGCTGCCGAGGGTACCATTATCTGGGCTGGTGGTCTGACTGATTTCTCTCAGGGTCCCTTTGTCGGACACTACAAGAGCATTTCGATCGTTGATTATGCCGGAGGTGACGCTCCCTGCACCAGCAGCGTCCGGGAGTACATCTACGGTGATCATTCAGGAAGTTACCAGAGCATCCAGGTTGTTTCTTAGATTGTCAAGGGAATGGGATGGAAGATAGATATGCTTATGCTTTATGTTTAATGGCTTGGTTATGGATTAATGAATACCTAATTAAACCCCGTAACTGCATCCACACTGTACAAGTGGCGATAATGTGGGTCAACCCCGCGATACGCACAAAAATATCACGACCCTTCAATTGCATCCATTTCATCGTCCCACATCATCATGTCCAAGTCCAAATCGAAGAAGAGAAAGCAGGCCGCTCAGGCGGAGAGCGCTCGAAAGGTCGCCAAGACCTCCATTCCCACTCCTCCTCCCGATGGCTTCGAGCCCAAGAGTCTGAGCACCATCGTGTCGGACGAAGAACTCGACATTACCATCGAAACACTCACCACCCTATCACAATATCCTGGCCTGATCAAGTCCAAGTTCTGCAAAGACCTCCGTGTGGCAGTCTATGATTTCCGACAGGCTTGTACGACGGGAGTCAACAATGGAGGTATGATTGCGACAATGACTTGATGGCATGTCTAACTCGTTCAGCGGGCGGTAACCTCACGGCACAAATCACGGCTGCGCTGGCTGATCGAAAGTACACCGATGCTCGAGTCCTCCTCGCCGAGATGAAGATCCGAAACCAAGAACCCAAGCTGGGCGCCCTGTGTCGATGGGTGCGCGATCTCGACATGATCAGCGGTCTCTCGTTATCCGACGGAATCGAACGGACAGCGTTACAATTGGAGATCATCAGCGTTATGGATGCAGTCTTGCGTGTTTGCGGTCCCATAGACACAAACCCGGAAGCTGTATCTGATCCGTCTCCTATTGCTGTCCAGAAAGTCTGGGACATTCGCCCCTCTAAGCCATCCGAAGAAGTCTACGCGACCGTTCTCGATGGTACGATTACTGCGTCCGCACCTCCTGGTCTTGAGAAGAACATCCGAATCATCGAAACCACGCCCGGTCCTCTTCGAAAACCCCCAAACCACCACGAAGCAATCCTATATGCCACCTCCCCGAACGCCGTCCCTCTGTCCGCGACACCGCCCACTACATCGTACCAACCACATCCTGTTGTGCCGGGCTTGGGCATTGCCAGCAATGTACTCTATCCTGAAGAGTGCAAGGCCATCATTGCCGCCGGCGAACACGTCAACTTTCGTCCTGATGCCCCACTCAGGGAAGACGGAGACATTAGCATCTTAGCCCACAACTTTTACTGGGTCATTGATGAGGCATTCCACGATACGCTCTGGTCGCGCGTATCTCCCTACGTTCCCGCTCGAATGGATGGCCGAGTAGCCCGTGGAATCAATCGTCGTTTCCGAGTGTACCGATACGTTCCTGGTGCCGAGTACCGTTCACACATTGACGGAGCATGGCCCCCGTCTGGCATCACAAAAGACGACAAGTACGTGTACGATAATTCACCCGAAGGGAAGAAGCAGAGCTCTCTGTTCACGTTTCTGATCTATCTCAACGACGAGTTTGAGGGTGGTGAGACAACGTTCTTCCTACCGGCAGCACGCGAGGGTACATTAAACGCCTACCCTGTCCATCCAGTCATGGGGTCTGTAGCCATTTTTCCACATGGTGAGGCCAAGGGGGCTTTGCTGCATGAAGGCACAGGGGTCAGGAAAGGGGCAAAGTACATATGTCGAACGGAGATTGAGTACGATATCGAGGCGACTGAGTGATTATCGTTACATGAGGTGCTTAGGTCTATCTGGCTTCAGTGACGGCGACTTCCTGAAATGGTGATGTCCTGGAGTTTGGTTTCGTGACCGCGGTCATCACAAGACATCAAAACTGGTTCGCTATGGTTTGTTCATACGTGATATCATGCAGGCGTGTACCGGTGTTATCCGCATTGGATGATTTAGGAAATCCGACACGACAGTATCTTTGGACAAGACTGCAAAGTTTAATGCCACATCATAAGGTATTGTCATTGACAATCTTGTCATTTAAACCATGTCATACTGGATAGAACTGCAGTCAAATTCGTCCAGCCTTGTTAGGTCTGGACAACACAATTGAGACTTGATATCTACTTGAATGATGAGGATGCCCTTGGTAGTTGGATTATTTATCAAGAGCCCAAATTTAGGTCTACAACTGTCCAGATCCAGTCCAACGAAGAAGCTCGAATCAACTCTCACAGGCTAGTTTATTTATTTTCAGATTGACCTATGGAAAACAGGATCATTGTATTGCCGTTGGATTGGGGACTTCTGTGGGCTTTTTATGCAGTGGTCGGTTCTATCAATCCAAGCAGTAGGGAGCAAGATGGTGGATGACCTTCACTAATGCTCAAATCTCCATCGGGGATCAGAATCTCCTCTCCAGTCCTCAACTTGTCCGATATCCTTGATTTCCTCGGCTAGAGCAGCCCGAGCCTGATTCTGCCTCTTCAATCGCCAACCGAGAAGCGTCACAACAATGATGTTGGCAACGAGATAACCCAAGGCGAAGGAGTGTCCGACGATAAATCGAGGCCCGTCACCAGAACGGTACAGCTGTGTTCCAAGAACAGCACCGAGATTTCCGATACTGATTTGCATGGCGTTGGCGATAGCTCTCTTGGTTTGTCCTGATACGTTGATGGCAGGCCACGAGAGGACCAGAGCGGTGGCGGGATAGATGCCGGCTGCTGCGAAGAATGTCCCCACGTAGGATACACCAGGTCGAGCGGTGGGATTCGTGTTGGAGAGAAGGATTATGTATCCAATGGCAGCAACAGCAGAAGAGCCGGCGATGAAGATGGCTCGTCGGCCGAGTTTCTCAGAAGCAACAGCAACGCCGAGAGTAGTGACGAAAGCGACGGCGTAGGGTGGAATCGTGAGAAGTTGAGCAACGGCTGCGGTATACCCGAGGTCTTTGATGATGGTGGGCTGTCTTGTTAGCCTTGTCCAACAGTGGAAGATGGGACATACCAGGAACAAAGACAATGTATAAAGAGGCAGACTCATGGTGTGGAATCCTAGTCCATACAGCCAACAGCTTGGATCACGAATGGCTTCACGGACGGCAGCCCAGCTGAACTTTTCTTGACGGACAGCATCACTATCAGCTGCGAGACGCTCATGAATAAACTCTCTCTCGGCCTTTGTGAGGAATTTCGACGTGTCGGGATAGTTCTGAATGAACCAGTATGCTGCTACAGCGACCACAACAGTAGCAATACCTTCCTGTGATGTGTTAGACAGGCATGCGATGGATGAGGGTACATACCAGAATGAAGATCCATCTCCAACCATTGTCCCAGACGACGCCAGCCATTTTACCAATGCCCTAAATTGTTAGTAAATTGTTAGAATTACCTTATTGAAAGGAGTCACCTACATAAGCGAGAATTCCTCCGAATGCGCCAGCAAGAGATGCAGCACTGAAGAAGAGGGAGATGCGATATTGTCGTTCACGACGTTTATACCACATTGAAAAGTAGAAGACAACACCAGGGAAGAGACCGGATTCAGTAACACCGAGAAAGAATCGAGCAATCAGGAAACCTGTAAAGTTCTGTACGATACCCAAAAGCGTGGCGACAATACCCCATGCGATGGTGAGAGTAGGAAGCCATAGTCGTGGTGTTGTTCGTTTGAGAATGATATTGCATGGAATCTGAAATGTTAGCCAAGTCTTAAATCAAGGAATCAACATACCTCAAAAATAACATATCCGACAAAGTATAGAGTCAGACCAGTGAGGTATTGATTTCCAGCTAAACTGTCAGCGTCGTCATAAATCAAAGCATGGACACGTACACATGTTCAAATCATCAATCATTCCCTCGATTCTTGCATTGCCCACATTGCTACGGTCCAGGAACGACAGCAGATAAAGAATGCCGACAGCCGGTAAAAGCTTCAGGTCAATCTTGCGAAGAAGAGCCTTCTCGTTGACGACAGCCCTGGATTCGGTCTCAACCGCTCCAGGACTGTCGCTGAGGTCATTTGGCGTTTCTTTACTAGTCATGTTGATGATGATGAAGAGAAACTAAGAGAGATGTCAGTGTTTAAATAATTAAAATCACCAATGGTGAAAAAGAGAACATCATTGCAACATCTGTCAAATCCTTGCTATTTGATATCAACGTCGCATCTTGCTCTCATTTGGGTAGAGGTTCCATTAGCTTAGAACTTTTGTAGGCAGGATACTGCACATTTGAACGGTGCAGTATCTCCGCAGACGGACAAATGAAATCCATGACATCAATGAAACGGTTCAAATCACAAAAGAAGATTGGCGGCGCGGGAAATCGTAAATTCTCCGTTCTCTAATTAGCTGGTGATGTCGCAATTCAGACGGTTTTTGTTGCGATGCAGATCGGCGGTAGATGTTGACAGACCGTTGTGGGGGTCAGTCACGTGACCAGAAGTGTCATCATTTATCAACTAGGTATCCTAACATGATGCTGTGCTCATTACATGACATAAGGCTGGTAAGCAGTTCCGTTGGAGACGGCCTGCCGGTACAGTCTCTTGTTGGCCCGGAACAGATACCACTTGAGACCCATCGCACTCGCGATAGCCATTGCAGCCATGACCATCATGAGGATGAAAGCAAGACGGTAACCAGGTTCATCCTGCTCACGGAAGAAGTACCTGACAGTGTTAGCGTGAGTTTTGAGTCAATTCAGGGGACTTACGGAGCAATTAGGTTTCCGACCTGACCGAGAACATTGACGAATGCAACCGAAATGGCACGTTTTTCAGGAGTCTTGCCCATGGTACTGCTAGTCCAAGTACTGATGAGAGGGTTGGAAAAGTACATGCCACCGACATAGATGAACGAAGCGGCATAACGAGCATTTCGGTTCTCGGTTGCAAGACACACGATGTAGCCAATACATCCAACCGCAATGGGGCCGGCAAAATGGTAACCACGCTCCTTTTTACGGTCAGAGTGCCAGGCGTTGACCAACGAACCAAGAGCGGCAAAGATATAAGGAGGGGCCGTCAGGACAAGTGTCAAGGTGTTGTTGTAGCCGAAACCACGAACGATGGACGGGAAAAAGTTGGAGAAACCATAGGCAGCCGAGATACCAATGTTCATACCAACAAGGAGCCACATCTTGTAGTCAAACACACTCATCTTGAGACCGTGCCACACACCGGCCTTGGCCTCAGAGGTGGACACCCGATCAGCCAGGATACGAGCAGCAGCGACTTTGCGCATGTCCTCGGTCATGGACCAGCGAGCGCTGCCAGTGGTGGAGTCTGGATAATCAGGGAGGATGAAGAGAGCGATCATGGCTAGACCGGCACCGGTAGCAGCCAGGACGATGAACAGCCATTGCCATCCAGCTAGGCCGTACTTTTGCTCAAGGGTTCCGAACACGGCAGCTGCGATGAGCCCGGCGACACAAAAGGCAAGGGTCTGGCCAGTGTAGAGGATAGCACAGCGAAGGGCCATCTCCTTTCGGGTGTACCAACAGGACATGACATAGATGGCCTGGATTGTTAGTTTAGGACGTTACATGAACGGGACACTTACACCAGGGAACAGTGGAGCTTCGACAACACCAAGGAAGAATCGAACAGCGACGAGACCTTGGTAATTCGTGACACCACAAGTAGCGGCAGAAACACCGGACCAGACGAGAGCCATGCAGCAGAGGTAGAGACTGGGTCGGACCTTGCCGATGATCATGTTGGAGGGGATTTGACCAAGGACATAGCTGAGATGTTAGTGGGTACTTGTATAGTGAGGAGTGACTCACCCAAGACTCAGAATAGAGACGGCAGTACCGAACTGATAACCTTCGAGGTTGAGGTCATCATCCAGAGAGCTAAGACGTGCTTGTCTGCGATTGTTAGATTGGTAGGTTAACGAGACGATACACGTACGCAATGGAAGCTCTGTCCAGGTAGTTAAAGAGGTACAAAACCCAAAGACAAGGCATGAGAGTCATGTCAAGACGCTTAACGACCTGCTTCTCCAGATCTCTCCAGTTGGGGATACCAAGTGCATCGATCTGTTCCTCGGGAGTAGGAAGCAACTCTGGTTTCTGAGCAACCTCAGCATCCTGAGGTCCTTCGGTGATGGATGGAGCTTTGTTCATGGTGTCCTGAGGACGAACGCCATTGTCGGTGGTATTTTTAGCGGTCATGGTTAGATGAGGATGATGAGCATAAGACAGAGGAAGAGGAAGGGTTTTATAGATTTTGGACTCATTTAAGCAATTGAATAACGTTTGTCCCCAGACCCCGCCCTCCACACTCCACAGATCATCTGTAATACACCATGGGGAAGTTCAACCATCTTGCAACACTTGTGAGAGCTTGGTCTTGGTGTTAGACGCCCACGGTGGTGTAGGCGAAGAGGCTGAAGACAAACTCCCGGAGGCTCTGCGGATCAGGATGCAACGGGAATGTCTTGGCCGGAGGGATACTCGGCCTTATGACTCGGTGATATGAAATAGATGCAAGGAGATTCGGTATACGAGGGCAGGATATATGAAGCCAAGGTGATGTGGAGAGTCGGTTTATGAAGTAGAGACCGAGTGTTGGTTGAAGTTGTAGATCGTTCGTATCAGTCTTGGACTTGGGTCAACAACTAACCATACAGGGCAAATCAGCACATCCAATCTTTAGTCGCCTGTGTTGACTGAATATATCATGCACTACACCTTAATAGTTGTGGTTAAGTGGATAGCCAAGACGAGGGCCAAGTGAAGGATTCTCCAAACAGATACGTAGATTTGGGGGTTAACAAGGAAATCGGAGAAATTCTCAAAATGGAGAATTATGCGAAGGAATTGATCTGAGTGTTATACGAGCCATAAGGACAGCCAGGTTAAATATCCAGTATCAATGCTACTAATACTATAACTTTGTATCAATCAAATGTTTCGCTTGAGACAACGGACAAAGACAACACTCGGCAACACGGCATAATTCAAAGCGAATTTGTCTTGGTATCATACTGGTGTGATGCCAAGTCTTGGCAATAAAATATCCCTGATGGAGGAACCGTTTTTACCCATTTGTATGAAAAAGTGGTGATCTTGAACTGGTGGAGTCGTGGAGAACATCATCCTGAGGAGCACAAATTCAAGCTTGGTATTAAGCTTAGATTCGTTTGTGTGAATTTTGGTATGTAAGGTTTCTTAATAAGATATACATTCACATTAACAACAGACAACAATCATCCCTTCACCATTGATAATATCTCCAAAACCTGACTCTCCTCCGTTATCGGAATGGCATTCGTCTTGATCCAAATATCCTTTAGACTATTCTTTGCCAACTGCTCCAACTTATCATCCCCAACCCCCACATCCTTCAATGTACGCGGCATCCCCAACTCTCGAAAGAATCCATCCAATATGTCTGCCAAGGTCTGTCCCTCTTTGGAGTGGAGTATCCTGGCCACGGATGCCTGTCTTTCGGCATTCTTCCCGTCTCGGCTGTTGAACTTGCACACGGCGGGGAGGAGGACGCAGCTGGTCTCGCCGTGAGGGACGCCAAGAGGTCCGAGTTGATGTCCGATGGCGTGACTTGCTCCGAGGGGGACGCCGCAGGATACGGCTTGCATGGCGTTAACGACACCGAGTTGGCATTCGTGGCGGGCTTCGAAGTCGGAGGGGTCGCGCTTGCATCGACGGAGACCGTCAAAGAGTCGCTGTAGACCTTTTCGGGCTGCTTCGTTTGCTTCTTGGTTGCTCTCTACGGAGCAGAGTGTTTCGACACAGTGATCGATCGCTCGAACGCCGGTGCTGAGCCATACGCGCTCTGGTGTTGTCGTGCATAGTTCCGGATCTTGAATGACTAGCTCTGGGTCTCTGACGGTGTCAAATGATACTTTTTCTTTGGTTTTGTCTGCTGTTGCGCCCGCGATGGCTTGGTACTCGCCCCCGGATAGTGTGGTGGGGATGCATATCTGTTTGATGGTAGGGTGTTGGTGATTATGAGGATGCTTGCCCCCGAGAGGCAGAATATCTTCTTCGGTGTATGCGTTGTTAGCAAGGGCGAAACGAACTAGTTTGGCACCGTCTGTGATGCTCCCTGCGCCGAGAGTGATGATGCAGTCGATATCAAGCGACTTGACCTTGTTGAGAATTTCAACAACTTCTTTGATAGGTGTATGGGGGCTAATTCCGATATGTTCGCCGACGACTCGATCTCCAAGGGCCTTGTTCAATCTTTCGAGGGCATCCGTATTGGACGAAAGACTTTTGGAAGCGATGATGTAGGCTCGATGGACGTCAAGATCGCCGTATACATGTTTTCGACAGGCATCTTGGAAAGGAATGCCATAGCTCAATCGCGGTGTATCTTTGGATTCGAATGCTGGACGATATGTTTCTTCTTTGAACCAGGTCATGATGTTGAAAATACAGGAATCAAAAGATGACACAGAGATGATGGGAGTTTCAAAACAGAAGGAGTTTGAGGATAATTATGAGTAAATTCAGAGGATATGACAATTGCTGTTGATGACAGTATGACCTCATAGTGGGTAAACTGTTATCGGTTCTTATCAAATGCATTAAACGGATGGATTTTGAATGCATTTATCAGGATGATGATAGATGTGAATTTTGCTCAAAGATTAATTGCCCTTTCACCTAGATTCATTAATCAGCAACGGAAGAGAAGACATATAAATCTATCAATCTTCAAGTCCTTCATTATCAAATTACATAAGCAAAGTTCGCAGCCGCTCAAGTTCATAGCAGACTAACAATCTCATGTGGTCCTAGGACTACATGAACGTTACATGCATCCATTGCCAAGGTGGTTCCTGAGAGTAGCATAATTCGATGTTAGTTCTGGCTGACAATAAACTTTATTATAGACTTAAGAGCAAATTTGCCTGTCAAGATTGAAACGGAATGATCTGAGCTCTGGAATGTAGACAAGGTTTATCGCATTCGTCCACCGGTTTCAGCGTTCAGGACGATGAACGTCGGCTCATCAATGGTAATAATAGACACCTTGCACATGTTAAATTATCCATAGTGATATATTTTATTGTCAAGGAAATCAATCAATTGCATCCTCTCAATCAATACATTCAATCACATAAGCATCAAGGCTGAACCCAAAACGTTTTCAACCCATGCAGTATATCATCCTCCGGTCCCCCAAAAAGGTTTAAAACCCGCAACGGAATTAGACTAGATCGTCCCTGTCAGTCCACACCACTCAGGAACTTGGCCAATGCAAGCGATATCTTGATGCACGTCGCCATCAACCGACCGACCCAGACTGGTCTTCAAGCCACTTTACCTCAGTTTGTAGATTCACGTTCCAATGCCGTATAGCAATGATGCTATTCATGAGCTTTAAAAGAATGGCCTGCTGCTGTGGTGCTGTGTTCTTCATCTTCCTCCTGTACGCCCTTCACAATGATTAAAATGGCCGTTTTTCCTCTGCTGCCTAATCGCAGGTCAGCACGGAATAACGTATTGACGTGCTTCCTTATCTTCTTTGTGTTTCTTATGGTGCATTCAAATTACTCTCGCATGTCGAACACCTCGTGGGATCTGGTCGATTACAAGGGCGTTACAAGTGCACCACAAGCACAACCTTCAATCAAACCACCAGGGGTTATCGTTAGTGGACTCATCTTCTACGGCCGTCGGGATCGGGTTTCGTGTTTGAGATGCTATATCGAGGTGAGTACTTTGTCAGCATTGTGAGACGTACTGACCAAGAAGCGAAATCTTGTCGACAATGGCGGCTGGCTAGATGAAATTCTCTGGATCGTCAACACCAAGGATGATCAGGATCTCGAATACCTCGACCAAGTTACCTCCATGTACCCCAACAGACACAAGAGGATCGTGATCACCGGGGACAGACTCGCGACGTATACGTACTTTGAGGCGTGGCAACATCTAGAGAGGGGCAAATATTATGTCAAGATTGACGACGATATTGTATGTTGTATCCTTCCGATTAATTCTCTGCTGACCGTCTAGCTCTGGATACACGACGATGCCATTCCGAAACTTGTTACGCACAAGATGAACAATCCCCGCGCTTTTGTCGTATCGGCCAACATCATCAACAATCCGCCGTTGTCTTTCCTCCATCGACATCTCGGCGCTCTCCATCCATACTTTCCCGACACCCATCCCTTCAATCCATCTGTCGAGCTCCCCGAGAACGTGACCCAACCTTGGAGACCTTCCGCGGACGGTTTCTGGAAAGGCCCTGATGATTACGAATGGCCACTAGACAGAGCACCACCGCACACAGGTCATCGGTGGCTGAGGGTCAGAAACGACGAAATGCTGCCCCAGACACCAGTATCCAAGCTCACATATGAAGTATGGGGCGACAGCTATAGCAGTTGGGCCATTGCCGCACAAGTTCACTACTCTCTGCTGGAGAACATCGAAAAGGATACGCTCCACCTGTACAAGTTCGAGAAACCATGGCATATGGATGGGGAACGCATCCGGATCAACTTCATGTGCATTTACGGAGACGATGTTGTGGATACGGATCCAAAGAATTGGCCAAAAGGGCGAGGTGACGAGGATATGATTGTTTTGGATTTGCCCAAACAGCTTCGACGTCGTAAGCATTTCACGCCATCAAAAGAATTCCACTGACTGTTTTAGCTGTCGTTATTCTTGGCGACGCACTTGGATCGCATTTCCAGTATGCGGATCAGGGTGGCTTGGCTCACACGGATTTATTGGAAAGATATCGATCGTTGGCTAAGGAGACGGCGTGTCTTACGGATACAGATATGACAGATACTATTGATCTATGGGCGTAGCGAGACGAGCATTGGCGAATAGAGTCTTTTATCGAATGGTTCCTGTATCACAAATACAAGCATTATACATTCAAACTCGATCAACTACGTGCAATCACTCACGGTACCATGATGTCTTCAACCTTTTTCTATGTGCAAATAGCAAGTATATAGATACAAGAATCACCCTCGTCTTCCCCTACATCTTCCAGAGATGTATGTCAATGGTCGCTGACCATCTAGCACTTGCTGGCCTTGCTGGCCTCGCAAGATCCCTTGGCCTTGTCGCAGCCCTTGTAACCCTGGCACTGGGTCTTGGGGAAGCAGTTGTCCTTGTAGGTGGCCTTGTCACCGAGGTTGGTGTTGATACCGATGAGCTCACCACCGTTGACGGCGTTGACACCCTCCATGTGGACGGATCGGGCGCAGTTGTTCTTGCAGTTGCCGCAAGATCGGTAAACCTTGCCATAGTTGTTGGCGTAGAAGTTCTTGATGTTGACCTGTTTCTGTTAGTGGGATTCGTTGAGGTTTGGACGAAACTTACATGACCGCAGCCGTTGTGCTGGATGACCTTGTCAGAGGCGGAAAAGGCACCACCACCGATGATGTTGGCGGTACCGTCACCCTTGATGCTGATGGCATCCTCGCAGACGTCCTCGAACCAGACGTTCTCGAGGTTGCAAGAACCCTTGCAGTAAATACCCTCGCGCTGGTTGGCACCGATGATGATGTTGCGGAGAGTAGCACCGTTCTCAAGGACAAAGACGGTGTCCTTCTCACCTGGTGAGCGTTAGTGATGTCCGTGAATATGCTTACGGACTACTTACCACCCTCGTAGTTCTTGCCGCTGTTGCACTTGACGCCGCGGTCGTACTTGGCCATCTTGGCATCAAAGACCTCGCCCTTCTTGAGGTAGCGAGGTGCGCTGAGGGTCTTGGAGCCGTTGGCCTTGGGCAGGCTCTGCTTGCCGACGCAGGCCATGGCGGCGGGTATGATGGCCAGGTAAGAGAGGACGGTGGTGGGAAGCATCTTGAATGATTTCTATGAAATTTTAAAGAATGATTGACCGGTCAACGGTGGTAGCGAATGAATGTTAGAGTGAAAGAAAGTGTGGTTGAATGAGTTGTTCTGGACTTGAGGTGAGGACTTGACGATGATTTTATACTCGTGCGAGATCCGGACGATGGTCTCTTCCAACCTGAGGAGGCCTCAACAAGCTTAGGTTGTAAGCATACCTTGTTTCATCTTGAACGATGTCCAGGGATATTTCCCTAAGATTTTGCCCAATGGGAGACAATGTGTGGCGGACTAGCCAACGGGTCAGAATAGGAATACGGGTCGTCGGTGGGTTGAAAAGCTTGACATGGCCTTCTTTGAGCGTGATTACGGGAATCGAGGCGGGCTCGGCAAGGTCCAGACTGTCACTGAAGCTTGTCCCTCTGTTGAAGGAGGGCCCGATTCGTGATCCACATTGTCGGAGGATGCGGTGAACAATGAAGTTTGGGTAAGGACTGTCAGTGTGACTGTTTTATTGGAGCGGGTGGTGACATTCTACGGGTCTGTTCTAACCGTTTGTGATGATTGCATGGATTGGAAATTAGAGATTGGTTATGCATGGATTCCGGAGAGTCGGTTGTTTCGGTGGTTCAATGGGTCGTTCAGGGAGGTACTCGTATTATTTGATTGCGGTGAATATAGGGAATACTGAATTAGAGACATAGTCAAAGGTGAGTTGAAGAGACAGTAGAAAGAGTTGTTGATGTTGGAAATTATTCAATTGACATTCTGTAGAATAACCTCACACTAACAGCCTTGTAGGATAAGCATAGATCGGATGAACTTGCCATAAAATGTAACTGGCCGCTTGCAGGGTGTCGCTAATTACTTGCCCAAGCTGGATTGGTCTCGGAGTCTTCGGGTGCCCTAGAAAGGGGCTGGTGACAGAAATATGGTGATGTTACTCACCAGACTAGTTGACAGTATGTTTGATATTTCTGTCCACGTCGAGTCATGTAGGGAATGGCCAGGCAGGTAACTGACAACCTGCCGGAATACGAGATTAAGGATGACTAGTGGTTCGTTAGGATTGATTAGGGGGTTCACCTTTCTTTTTCTCTTCTTCTTTTGTTCTTTCTATCCTAAAAGGTTAAGCATAAAGTTTTGGATTCAACGCCACGGTTTCATAGGAACAGGGTTGTTTTTAATGGGAGAATATCTCAATGCTAGATATCCCGCCTATCCTGATTGAGTTGATAATGATGGCTGCCGAGTTGGGTTGTGTTCATGAGCTGTTTACTTGCGACAGTTGTGTTGTCCGATCACATATGCTATTAGAATATTGCAGAATCAGCGTCGATGTCGACTAGTTGACGTGTGACACAGTGACCAGTTACTCTCGAGTGATCAGTGGTAGCAATGTACTTACCTGATGGAAGGATAACTCTAGGGAACTTGATATAAAATAAACACTTAAATTTAAGTAACTCTGTGTTATGAGCACTTGAAGAAGTAATGTGAAATTTAAAAAGTTACTACTATGGGACTACCCTAGAGAAAATAGCAGCAAGTATATACAGTATAGTGGACTAAATAATTAATAAAACATAATGACGCTTAACTTAGAACAAGCATCGTTATGAAGTCTTGTTATCAGGCAATATGATGAGTTAATACAGATTTCTTTATTCGAATGGCGACATGATGCGTGCCGTGGCCCAAAAGGTATTGGAAAGATAAAAGATACATGATAAGATACGTGATAAGATAGACCCATCTTATCATATCTTATCAACGGAACGCACTTACATGTGTCCGAATATCACGTGATAACCCGAGTACTTATGATACTGTCGTGTGTTACATGTGGCTTGAGCACTTCCGTGCATTATCGTACAGGGTATATCCATCAACAATGTTTATCATCGCAGATACAATGCCAGCGTGAATGTTGCTTTTAAATAAGGAGACCATTGCTAGACCGGCCATATTTAACAAGTATCCCAAGACAAGTGCCAAGACAAGTGGTGCAGTTTGTTCATGGGCATATGGAAGAATCTAGAAGAAGAACTAAAAGGCGAAGCAAATTCTTTCAACATTCACAAAGCACCAACGCCGAAGGATGAGCGCTAAATATATTCAAAACACAACCCCTGCAATAGTTGAATGCAATATTTAGGTAATCATGTCACCCTGGCATCAGACTTTGAAGGTGCAGGTCCGTTTGCCGAAAACAAGTTGATCTTTACCAAAAAAGTAATTAGACAACCCTCTAACAAGTTGTCGCGCATAGTGTGATTGAAAGTGGACACAATAATGATATCATCACCGTTGGAAACGTTGGAAGAACAGAATAAGAAGATTCCTTACCAACAACACTAAAGAGAAAAAAAGACAAAGAATAAATAAAGAACAAAGAAGCAACATCCCATCAATGCATAATGCGCTGGCATCAAAGATTTAAAGCATCAACTGGTCGATCTGTCGCTATAAATAACAACAGCATGTTGGTGGTGGGGAATAACATGGATACAGACATGACATTACGCAATCCACATGAGAATCAAGTAAACAAGTTGCAGTGGGAAGCCGAATGAAAAGGAAACCTGCAGATTCTTTTTATTTTGGGTAGAGTGGCCAGACAATAAACATGCAGTGAAAATCCTCTCCCTCGTAACACAGTCGTATTTCCCTCTGATGCAACATCCTTTGTCTCATGTGTGCGTGATTGCTTTGACTTGACCTGCTATCAAAATCATTCGTTTGCTCCCAACTTACTCGATCGTCTTGTTTCTCTGCCTTTCCATCCTTTGCCAATTATCTTGAGGCTGTGAGATCTCCATCATCCACCCTATTCAATCGTCATCCATCCTCCGCCTCTTCCGCCGCGTCATCGTCAAAAACACCACATTCCGTCTTTTTATACGCCCGCATCACCAATTGACATTCTGAGGTCAACCATGTCTGGGAAAGGCTACATTCCGGGGAATGCCCCGCAACACCCCATGGAAGATCTGGACCCTGAATCAACAGTAGGCCTCTGTGTTATCTCGTCTCGTATCGATGCCATCTAACAATTCAGTACCAATTTCCTGCCCAACAAGCGCCCGACGACGTCGAGAGATATGCTTTGAGCGATCCTCCCATCAGTGACTTGCAGCGTCCTCCCGATAACACATCCTACTCCCACCTCATCCCGCCCTCGCCTCTGTCTTCGACGTCGTTTCACAGCGATCCATACAATGGTACATACAGTCCTCAGAATGCCTACAACCCAGCAGCTGGCTATGCCACCGGACATTCCCCTCCAAGAGACTTTGATCAGTACAGTCTCAACCCAGGTCTGAACCGACGGCGGCCGGTATCTGCCTTGTCTGCATTCAATGACCCCGAGGAAAGCTGGGTTCTCCGACAGCAGGCCGACCAAACTCTCGACCCTCTAAAGCGATCCAAGACCAGAAAAATCAAGCTTACCAAGGGAAACATCCTCAGTATCGATTATCCTGTTCCCAGCGCTGTCAAGAATGCCATCCAGCCCTGTTACCGTCAGGGCGAGAACAATGAGGAGTTCACCAAGCTGCGCTATACAGCAGCGACCTGCGACCCTAATGATTTTACCCTCAAGAACGGCTACGGTCTTCGTGCGCAGAAATACAGCCGCCACACTGAACTTCTCATCGCCATCACATACTACAACGAGGACAAGGTCCTCTTGGCACGTACCCTTCACGGCGTGATGCAAAATATCCGAGACATTACCAACCTCAAGAATTCATCGTTCTGGAACAAAGGCGGCCCAGCTTGGCAGAAGATCGTCGTGTGTCTTGTCTTTGATGGAATCGACAAGGTCGACAAGTCCGTTTTCGACGTCCTAGCTACCATCGGTGTGTATCAGGATGGGATTCTCAAACGAGACATTGACGGTAAAGAGACTGTTGCACACATCTTTGAATACACGACGCAAATCTCCATCACGCCAAACCAGGAACTTGTTCGACCCAGTGATGATCCTAAAAAGAGTCACAAAAACTTGCCTCCCGTCCAGCTCATCTTTTGCCTCAAGCAGAAGAACAGCAAGAAAATCAACTCGCACCGATGGCTCTTCAACGCGTTCGGTCGCATCCTGAACCCAGAAGTCGCCATTCTCATCGACGCCGGTACCAAGCCAAGTCCCAGGTCGCTGCTCTCCCTCTGGGAAGGGTTCTACAACGACAAGCACCTCGGCGGAGCATGTGGTGAGATCCATGCCATGTTGAACGGCGGACGAAAGCTTTTCAACCCCCTCGTGGCCGTGCAGAATTTCGAATATAAAATCTCAAACGTCCTTGACAAACCACTCGAGAGTGCCTTTGGATACGTCAGCGTTTTACCCGGTGCCTTTTCCGCCTATCGGTTCCGTGCCATCATGGGTAGACCGCTGGAGCAATACTTCCACGGCGACCATACGCTCTCAAAACTCCTTGGGAAGAAGGGAATTGACGGGATGAACATTTTCAAGAAGAACATGTTCCTTGCCGAGGATCGTATTCTTTGCTTTGAATTGATGGCAAAGGCTGGCCAGAAATGGCACCTCACGTACATCAAGACGGCAAAAGGCGAGACTGACGTGCCAGAGGGCGCGCCCGAGTTTCTGAGTCAGAGAAGACGATGGTTGAACGGCTCATTTGCTGCTTCGCTCTATTCATTTATGCACTTTGGCCGACTTTACAAGTCGGGCCACAATTTCGTCCGCCTCTTCTTCCTACACGTCCAGCTCATCTACAGTTTTCTGAATGTCTTGTTCAGTTGGCTTGCCCTCGCCTCGTACTACCTGACCACGTACATCATCATGGACCTGGTCGGATCGCCTTCGGTGGTACAGAATTATCATGGCTGGCCTTTTGGTGATACGATCACGCCGATCATCAACGTGGTGGTGCGCTACATCTACTTGGGTTTCCTCGTGTTTCAGTTCATTCTGGCCCTCGGAAATCGGCCAAAGGGTGCTAAAAACAGCTACATGGTTTCGTTCCTCGTCTTTGGAATCATCCAGGCCTACATCCTTCTGTTGTCCTTCTACCTGGTGTACCGGGCACTCAGAACACCCATTGGCGATTCCATCTCGTTTGCGTCCAGCCAAGCCTTTGTCGACAGCTTTTTCGGAAATGAAGGTGTTGCGGGCGTCATCCTGATCGCTCTCGTCACCATCTACGGTCTCAATTTCATCGCGTCTTTCCTATATCTCGACCCATGGCACATGTTCCACTCTTTTCCCCAGTATCTGGTCCTCATGTCCACGTACATCAACATCCTGATGGTGTATGCCTTCAACAACTGGCACGACGTATCATGGGGAACCAAGGGATCCGACAAGGCAGATGCGCTACCCTCAGCGCATGTCATCAAAGACAAAAACCATGCAGTTGTCGAGGAAGTTGAGAAGGAGCAGGAAGACATCGATACCATGTTTGAAAAGACTGTCCGACGAGCCCTGGCCCCGATGGAGGAAGAGCCAGAGTTTGAAACCAAGGATACGGAAGATTCGTACAAGTCTTTCAGAACCGGTCTTGTGGTTACTTGGTTACTGTCTAATATTGGATTGGTGGTACTTGTCACGAGTGATGATTTTGAATTTCTTGGTGTAGAGGTAAGTCACCTTGTATTCTCTATTTCTTATACTAACCCCCTATAGAAAGCTTCTGTGAAACGTACACCAATGTACTTTAGAACCCTTTTGTACGCAACAGCCGCGTTGTCGATTGTTCGCTTCATTGGCTTCTTGTATTTCCTCGGCAGATCCGGAATTATGTGTTGCATTTCGAGGAGGTAATTATGACTGAAATGATTGGGTAACTGGAAAGGTGTTATGTATGGCGTGACGGTGGATGGGATATTAGGTTTACGATTGTGCTTTTTATTGAAAATTATCCATGTATTGGATCAGTTGGGAACTGTCTATTAATGTCATGAGATTTGGTATTGCTGCACTGCCCTGAGGCTGACCGTGACATCGGCGATAACTGGATTACCTACCCGTGTGAAGGGGGGTTCAGGTCTTGCTGTTCGCCCTGTAGCCTAAAGCCAGCCTTTTGAAAATTATAGAATAGGAAGGTACAATAGATGTTAGCATAGAGGGAATGCTGTGGCTCTGTTAATTCTGCTATAGCTCTGTTTAGATTGAGATATGTTCTCTTTAATTGCTCTGTTGGTTTCTTATCCTAAAGGCAGGAAGTTGTTATAACATCCTGAAGCAAGCCCTAGGACATCCTGATCTAGACCCCCCCTTCACCCGCGTAGGTAGTGGTGTCCCATGGCTGAGCAAGGGGCTGTGCCAGCGAAAGGTGTGGCTACTTTGGCGATTACTTGAACGAGCGTGCCGAGCTTGACGCTTGAGCTGGTCGGGTGAAGAGCTAAAGATCGGCAAGCTATGAATAATAATAAACTAGATGAAACAAGCAAATTATTCCTCATGTTGATCAACAGTTTATCTGTATCAATAATCTGTAACAAATTGCTTATTACAAACATCAAGCCAATAAAGGAGACTTTGAGTAAATACTTACGCACGCTCACATGTATCCTTTGAAATTCCCTAAACTTGGCTTTGCAAGTTCCGGGGAACTGCCCCAGTGCTAACCGTCGACGGGACTGGTGCATCAAATCAATGCGTCCTTCGCATAAGGTTACTTGTTTCACTTTGGTCTCTGCAACGCCACCACACGACGAAGCAACTTGGTAGCCCTGAAGACATAATGGCAATTGGAAAAAGCCTAATATAGCACATTTAGGCCATATTAGCGCTGGCTGTGAGAGTGGATCATCGCCCCTGAATGGGAGACATCTCAGTACAGCCCTGATCGTCAATATAGACACACTGTGTTTTGCCAGGCGTTGAATAAACGTTCAGATGTAACTTGTAAATATAAAGACATGACCACGGGTGTTAAATAACCATATCAGCTCAGCAGAGTTATTTAATAACTTTGCAGTTCACATAAAGCCCATGTGTTGATCCTAGGTAGGATAACCTGCAGTTTAGTGGTAATACAGTAACAATACCAATATGCACGGTCAGACTCCCTTCCCTACTTCCTTTGCCCTTTGCCCTTTGCCCCTCCATCTGTCCTCATCCTCCATCCTCTTCAACCAAGGGCCTCGCCCTCATACCAGTCATTATTATCTGCATCATGTTTCAAAGTTCGCTCTTTGCTCTGACACCTTCTAAATTCGCCTTGGGCCTGGGTTCACGCTTGATCAACAAAAAGTTCATCTTCACCGTCACAGTCCTATCCGTCTTGAGCGCCAAATTTGTCCACATCTACGATCACTTGTCGGCCGTGCCTGGATTTCAACTGAAGCGATGGGGTTTCTCATTCTTTGCCCAGGATGTTGCCGTACTCGTTCTCCTCCGTTTGCTGTTAGACCACTGGTGCTTGGCGGGTAGGTCACGTTTGTCGGTTAATATCCTTGCTGCCCTCATCATCATCTACAACATTAGCATCGGCATCATATCGGTTTCATTCTATCTTGCAGCTGGTGCTGAGATCCACTGGCGCAACGCTGCTTTGGCAACCGATTCATCATCATGGGGACTCCTTCTTTATGGACTCATGTCTTTCATCCTGATCTTCTCCATTATCATCTCGGTCAGCTGGTTACTCCAGGATGTTTGTTATGCTACCTTTGGTTATGCAGCTGACGTCGTCAACTGGCCTTTCACTTTTGTCTTTTCCAAAATGCGCAGTATCACACTATCCCAGTCCTACGCTCATATCCCGCAGATGGATGTCGAAATTGCTGTCAAGGACAGCACCGACAGACCTGACGGCCTCTACCTACGAACACTTGACAGGATATGCAGACATCTCCAACCCCTCTTTGACAAGCTCAAGATACAGCTCACTCCATCCAAAATTAACCTCACACTCAACGCCCTAGCATACGCCTTGACCACACTTGTCCTCCTGACCCTATTCCTCCTGGCCGTGGCTCGACCCAACGACGGTTCCTTCATCTTTCTCTCTTGGGCTACTGCGTTGCTACCATTTGTCGACTTTTCATCTTCCTCTCCCACACTGCAGAAGCTTCCCTCTCAATATGGTACTGGCATCCAATACAGTTGGGACAACCGATCAGCTTTGGCCGAGCCACCAGCATTCCCATGGCTTCCAGACGACGTGGATGGGTTCCAAGATTGGTATATGGGCAACAAGCACTACAATGCAGCATCTGATCCCATGAGGATTTCAAATCTTGACGAGCCACTATTACCAAACCTCCAGGATAAGCTACGTGAAATCCCTGTTCGTCACGTCATGCTCTTCTTTCTAGAAAGTACACGTAATGATATCTTCCCGATAAAAAAAGGCGGTTTGATCTGGAACAGGCTGGCTGAATCTTGGCCGAACAATGAACTGCCGCTGGAAGCCATAGAGAGGCTTACCAATCTGACTCCAACAGCCAACTACATCACTGGAGACTATGAAGATGGCTTCTCTCATGATGAAGCCCACATGGAACAGCGTGGGGGTGTTCGTTTCACAAATGCACACACAACAGGAACATACACATTGAAGAGTCTGGTCGGCACACTCTGCGGTGTTGCGCCCCTCATCGCTGACTTCAACCTGGATATCAAACACCACCTCTATCAACCTTGTCTTCCCCAGATTTTCGAAGCTCTCAACAAACTGGGCCAGGAATCATCACACCCGTACGGTAATTCGAAATGGCATCCCTACCATTACCAAGTTGCAACAACCCACTACGACAAGCAAGACTTGCTCATGGCTCAAATTGGATTTCTTGAATCCAACACCATCGATCGCGAATATCTCCAAGGACCATCCGCCAAGCATGGACCAGTCGATTTACCCATGATCAACACATTTGCCTTTGAGGAAGATCCGTTAGAAGAGTATATCCGAGACGTCTTTATCGACGCCAAAGACAAGGACGAGAGAGTCTTCCTGTCCCATTTGACCAGCACGAGTCACCACGCATTCAAAATGCCAAAACATGAGCCGTACATCAAAATGGCCAACGGCATTGATATGCTTTCGCATTATGTCAATTCTGTGGGTTACGATGACAAGTGGATACAAAAGGTTCTGGACGTGCTGGACGAGCAAGGCGTTGCAAACGAGACGCTTGTTGTGTTTGTTGGAGACCATGGTCTGTCTATGCCTGAAAATGACATTGTATCTCCATATTATAACCCCAGCATCGGCATCGATCATGTTCCTCTCATTCTGTCGCATCCACTACTACCGGCGTTTGACGTTGACGACGCCGTTCATTCATCGCAAATTCTTCCGACAATCCTTGACATTCTTCTCGAGACGGACTCGCTAAACAACGCCAGCCGCCAAGCTGTGATGGATCTTGTCCACAACTACGAAGGACAGTCTCTCATCCGACCACTACAAAAGTACAGCAAAGAATCAGGCCAAGGAAATTGGCAGTTCACTCTTGTCAACCCGGGAAGAGGTGTACTCACAGCTCGTGATGCTCGGTATCCAGAGCGACATCTCGTCATACCTGTCATCAACAATGTCGAGTGGAGATTGAGCAACATCACGGCGGATCCACGCGAGCAAGACGCAGTACAAGGATTTGATTTTCTTTCCTTCCTGCATCGCGTGAAGGGGGCCTTTGGTGAGGAGGTAGCAGCGTGGGTCGAAGAGGGGGCTTTTATGAGTCGATGGTGGGTGGAGGAAAATAGTAAACGATGGCGTTACGGGCCGTATGCAGAGTAATCAGCATTTATAGCGTTGTAGAATTTCTTGTTATTCATTATTATACAATCGCTCGTTAGTCAACGGGATTGATCCGTTGGAAACATCGAAATGAATGACTGATGGAAGAAAGAACCGCTCGCTCAACGCAACTGACAGATCACACCGCACACCTGTTAGACTGAGACCAGCTCCTTGATGATAATATCAGCTGCCTTTTCGCCCACAAGAATAGCGGTGTTGTTCGTGTTAGCTCCCACATTCATGGGAATGATACTGAGATCAGCAAGTTTCAAGCCCTTTGTGTCGAATACGTTGAGATGCTGATCCACAACACCATACTCCTCCCGAGGCGCCATCTTTGCCGTAGCTACAGAATGCCAAGTTGTATTGACATTCCCACGGACCCAATCCTCGATAGCCTTGTCGTCTTCGGCAGAGTACTTTATGTCTTGGACGTTCTCGAGAGGCTCGGTGATGTCGACGCACGCGGCGGGCGAGTCGGGGGCGAATTGGGGATGGCCGGGTGCGAGTTCACCGCGGTACATTTTGGTGCGGCGCATGATTTCTCGTTGTTTCTTGTATGCCCAGATATGCTTCTTGAGATCAATGTCGTGGTCATCGGTGAGGAAACCGGCGTTGAAGTCGAGGGGGTCGGTGATTTCGGGACCGGTAATGTGCCTGGCTCGGTTAGCGGTATTCACAAGTCTTGGTTCCGGACGTACATGTGTCCCCGCGAGTAGGGATATGCCGTGTAGTTGCCTGCTGTAACATACTGGCCTTCAGGTACGCTCGAGGGATCGCCGAGGAAGCTGTTTATTAGCGGGGTTTCTGCTAGATGATGGAGACATACCATGAAATTAGGCCCATGAGCATCAGAGGGCGATCTGGGATATTCTTGAAATCCCTGTCCCATGCCTTTTGGAACTCTGGGCCCAGTGTTGCGACGTCTTCATCCGTAGGTCTCAATTTGGACGAGATGTCAATGGCGTTCCATCCCAGGACCTTGTCTTTCTTGTCAAACAGCTCTTGGCGTCCGGCCGGGTTTCGCAGGACTCTGTCAATTGTATCATCCGGCCCGAGGTTTGTCTTATAAGGGTACAAGATCAAGTGATGGTCTTGATAATCCTTGCCCACGCCTGGCAAGTCGACAGTCACAGGAATTCCGGCTCTGTTGAGAATCTCTGGATCGCCGAGACCGGATCGTTCGAGAACACCTGGAGTACCGCATGCACCACATGAGACAACCACGAGCTTTCGCGCCTTGACAGTCAATTTCGGATGCAATGTTGTGTTGATGACGGCCTGGAACGTTGGATTGGGGGTGTACTCGACGCCAACAGCCTTTTTGTCGTCGTCAAGCAACACACGAACGACTTTTGATTCGGTCAAAACGTGGAGATTGGAGTATTTGTCACTTTGCAGTTTGTCGTGGATGTATGCCGTTGCTGTGTCCTGACGTTTACCATCTGGTGAGACATAGCGGAGCCAGCGCTGAACACCATTGTTGGCGTCAAGTGTTTGCAGGTCCGCAACTTCTGGCCACCCGTTTGCGTTTACGGCTTGGATGAAGTCGGATTCCCCCTTGACTCCGCGGAATGTGCCGTCACTGATGTGGATCGGGCCATCGTGACCGTGTAACTCTGGTTCACCAGGTCCATGGTAGGTTTCGAGCTTGCAATGTTAGCTTGGTCACGGTCGTGATAGGCAACATACCCTTTTCATCAACGGCAACAATTCATCAGCTGACCAGCCAGGAGTCTTCCAAGAGTCAAAATCAGAACGTTGACCTCTGGTATACATCATGAAATTGATTGATGAGCCACCACCAAGTGTGCCACCAGACGGGACAATGACTTCTCGTCCAGCCAGCTGTTCTGACTTATTGGCCTTGTAAAAGAGGGCAGTCGTGCTGGTGGGAACAATGTTGTCAAGGAAAAAGACGGGATTTTCGATACTCTGGACGCCGCGATTGTCCTGGCCTCCTTCGATGACGAGGATCGAGAGACCAGGGTCGGCTTCAGCTAGGCGTCCTGCCACAACACATGCTGCCGTGCCGCCTGGAACGATTAGCTTATGGTTGGATACGTGACAAACACTAACCTCCAGCGATGATAACGTCAACCTCATCAATCCCAGGTGCAAGCTTTGTATATAAACCCATGGTAATGCCTGGATGTGATCCTGACAATGATGCGAACAGCCCAAGGATCCCTTCTTATACACCTGATCTAGATCGTCCCCCGCATTTCGGCAAACGTTAGCGCCCGAGATGCCTCAAGATCTTTTGTTCTGCAAATGCGGGGGTTCGCATCATCACTTTTCGCACGCGGCACGAGACCTATCGGATAGGAAGACATGCAGCGTCTAGTGATGTGCAGCGGAGTCGGGTCCGCAAGTTGCACAAGCTAAGTAACCCGTTCGTGTCGGCAGTTTGCTGAAGTGGATGGGATTTCGCGAGGATCCGATGAGGGGTATCACGAGAAGATCTGTTGTGGGTGTTAGCCTCGGCGAATTGTCCAATGTGGTCATGTTGCGTCCTGTGACCGATGAGATTCGGGGGTCGAGCGGAATCAGTGATTCGGAATCAATGTGTCACATGGATGAGTTGAAGATCCCAATATGGATGGATGTTGGTTGTCGTGAAATAGATGAGTGGACAGTATTGGCTGTGATGCAGGGTATGCTCATTTCACACGTGACGTTACTGAGCTGGTGTTACGGTAACGATGGGAAACATTAGTTAAATGCCGATGTGTTTAAAAAGAAACGACAGTCGTATTATTTCCAGCGTGATGATCAGTGACTGCAAAATGTTTGAAATGCAGAGGATTTCTATCTGCGACTCTAAACTGGCAACGAATATTGACACGATCGAATAAAGCACCTCAATTCACTGTCATTTGGAGTGGGTACGCATTACGTGAGTGACCTGAAAGCATTCTGGTTATTGCGACAGTTGCTGGTATCATATTTAGAACAATCAACACTGTAAATCCATTATTAGCCATAATGTTACTCATGTTATCTACTAGACTTTACCCTTCCCTGAAAGGACAAGACTTTTGGGTATTGTGAAGAACACACTGAAAGCACAGTGAATTGAGACTAGAAATTAAAATACTCATGTTAATACGCGACAAGTGCCAGTTGCCTATGACCGCTAATCTCATAGTGTAACAGTTTATGATCCGGTTGACCAGAATAACCTCCAAAAATCCCGTTAGCCTGCAAGGATACCAGAGTGGCTACAATATTGAAATAAAGTTGATAAACTAAACAAATAAATTAATAAACATCTTCACAAACGAGTACCTGCATTCGACCGAAAGTTCCGCGTCTAGCCTGCATCCCCTGCCAAGTAATGCTCAGACCACGGCTCATCTCACGCTCTCATTTGACAATCAAACCAATGACCTTGTCTAAGATGAAACCTGACCCTGGCTTCCAGGTAGCGCAGTTTCAACACCCAGAAATACGACCCAGACTGGCCGAGAATCGTGAACCAAGCACCTTGGTGGTAAATAGTTCGGGAACCGGCTGGCTTAGCGCGCGCATATCTTGTCTTTATTTGTGTCTATTCATCTCTCCTTCGCAGCCACATAATGAACAAATTAAATCATCACGAGAACTCTCCAGCCTTGGAATTGAATCGACACGAAGATCGTATTCCTGTCACCACAGTTCCACACAGAGACTAGTCAGGGGTAAATCATGACCCCAGGAAATTGGAGGAGGCCTCGGAACGTTGCGTGCTTTTTTCCCACCTGCTTGTTTCCTAGCTAAGCTTACCTATCCCTGTCCCGGATGGCCTGCTTGATGAATAAAACCACGGCTGATCCCCCAGACTCTTGTCTGGAGGATCGTCAGACACAATACAACGTCTCCAGTCACTCCTTCACCTCTACGGTTCAAACAATTGGCTTAGTCCGTCCAGTCCTTTATTTCAGCTCCATCAATCTTTTGCAGTCCCGGCGACCTTAAAATAACAAACACAAAAAAACAAGATGCATTTCACTACTCTTGCGCTTTCCATGCTGGCTACCAATGCCATGGCCCTTCACCAGCGTTGGGTCCCTCACCAGGTCGTCCACACCAAGTACGAAGTCGTCACCGTGACCGCTCCCGTCACCGTCGTCACCGAAGTTGTCCACATCGATCCCAACGCTCCAGCTCCCGCTCCCGTCGAGGAGGTTCAGGTTCAGGAGGTCAAGGTTGTCAAGGAGGTCAAGGAGGTCAAGGCCGAGCCCGTTCCCGAGGTCAAGGAGGTTTACGTCCAGCCCACCACCCTCATCAAGGTCGCTGCCCCCAAGCCTACCGTCGCTGCCGCCTCCGCCAACTCTGGCCTCACTTCTGACCAGCAGGCTGCCCTCGATGCTCACAACGCCGCCCGAAGTGAGGTTGGTAACGCTCCTCTGACCTGGGACGATGCTCTCGCTGCTGATGCTCAGACCTGGGCCGACCACCTCGTCTCCGTCGGCAGCCTCACCCACGCTAGCCTCCAGGGCCAGGGTGAGAACCTGTACATGCAGTCTGGCACGGACAACCCCTGCGCCAACGCCGTCAAGGCTTTTGTCAACGAGAAGAAGGATTACAGCGGCCAGAAGATTGGCGAGGGTAACTTTGGCTCTTATGGCCACTACAGTAAGTATCTTGTCCTGATGGTAGACGCAACTGACCATCCGTAGCCCAGGTCGTCTGGAAGTCCACCACCAAGGTCGGCATGGCTGTTGCTTCCGGTAACGGCCAGACCTTTGTTGTTGCCCGATATGCCGACCCCGGTAACTTGTAAGTTTTAGTCTTCATCATAAATGCAACATACTGACCATATCAGCATGGGTTCCACTCCCTACTAAACCTACCTGGTAGCTGGCCGCTAGACTTCTATCGTATCAAGCATGCGCCGATTGGCATTCAATTCTTGTATAAATATGTTGAGTTAGGCGCAATATAACGAGGCACGATGTGTCTATGACAATGATAGTGACATGCATCGTGATCAAACAGTAAACCAATGTCATTATGCTATTATGCTCATTAATCCAAACATGACTCATTACAGCTTAGATCCCCTCACACTCCTCGAGTTGAGCAACGGCTCAGGTGTGACCGTAGCACGAATACGTTGCCCAAAATACTCAATCTCGACAGATTCCCCATCACGCACATCCCTCGGAAGATATGCATAGGCAATAGGTTTACCGATGGAATATCCAAACGCCGCGCTTGTTACATATCCGGCTGCCTGGCCGTTGATGTAAACCGGCTCCTTGCCGAGCACGACAGAACGGCCATCATCGACAGTCAACGCGCGAAGACGTTTCTTTGCCGTCTCTCTGGAACGCCCTTTGATTGCTGAGTATCCAACGTAACCAGTCTTGCGTGGGTCAACGGCCGACTCCAGACCGGCTTCGTAAGGGTCATACTCAGTGTTCAACTCAGCACCCCACGACCTAAAACCAGCCTCTAGACGGAGTGCGCTAAAAGCACTACGGCCAGCAGCAACCACCCCATAAGCTTGCCCGCCATTGTAGAGAGCATCCCAGAGACGGAGACCGTTATCGGCAGAGGTAAAGATCTCCCACCCTGGCTCACCGATATATGATAGTCTGGACACCGTGACGGGAATGCCGGCAATACGAGCTTTCTTGACTCGCAAGTGTGGGAGGCCGTTGCTTGAAAAGTCATCTTTGCTAACGGTAGAGATCACATCATGAGCCCGAGGACCCCATAGGCCAATGGAACAGATGCCGCCCGTGATGTCGCGGACATATGCCTGCTGTCCAGTCTTTTTGGAATGTTTGCGTGCTTCTTGTGTGAGGTACTTGAAATCAAAAGGCCCGTTGACGCTAAGCTGAAACACGTCTTCGGAAAGCCTGGCGACGAAAATGTCGCTGATGATTCCACCGTTGCTGTCTAGGAGCAGCGTGAAAGTGACGGTCCCTGGTGACTTGGCAACGTTGCTTGTCGCCAGGTATTGCAACAGATCCAAGGCCCCAGGACCAGACACCTCAAGTCGCCGCAGAGGAGTTAGATCGTACATGGCAGCAGCGGTTCGAGTCTTCCATGCTTCTGCTGCGGCTATGCCTGAATAATACCTGGAAGACCAAGCATCTCGCTCAACAGGCTTCCAGCGATCAGGCAGTTCCTTGAGCAGCCTGGCGTTGGACTCATACCAGTGTGGTCGTTCCCAACCACCAGTCTCGAGGAAATAGGCACCAAGTTCGCGTTGTCGGATATAAAAAGGACTGACGCGGATATTTCGGGGTGATTCTCTGGGCTGAAGGGGATGAAGAATGTCATAGACCTCCACGAAATTCTGCGAAGACGTCTCTTGGATGTAATCGGGTGTGAGCTGGACGTCTTCGAAGCGTGAAATATCACACTCGGAAATGTCGATCTCGGATCTACCCGTGGTCAAGAGTTCTGCAACAGCGCGGGCGACGCCAGCAGAGTGTGTCACCCAAACGGCCTCTGCCACGATGAACCCGTCGAGGTTTGGAGCTCGACCCACGAGCGGTCCTCCGTCAGGGGTGAATGACAGAATACCATTGAATCCTTCGGCAATGTGGGCGTCCTTCAGGGCAGGGAGCAATTCCTGGGATAGCTTCCATGCTGGTTCGAAATCTTTGGGAGTGAATTCCATACGGGAGGGCATGTTCTGTTCGGTGACATTCTTAGGGGTTGGGCCCAGTGAAGCGGCAACGACAGGCATGGGGCGGTGACCGTAGTAACCGATACCGTATCGATCACCATGTTCTCGGTAGTAAAGGTCTTGGTCCTGGTATCGTAGGATGGGAAGTCTTGCACCATTCGGAAGTGCATTCTTGCCGATTTGAGCTGGTACTGCTGAGGTCTTGACATATTGGTGAGCCATCGGTACCAGGGGAACGGGAAGCCCAATCATGGCACCAACTTCAACACCCCAGAAACCAGCGCATGAAATGACAATGTCGGCGGGAATAGATCCGTTCTTTGTCGTAACGCCGGTTACATGGCCATCCTTCTGCTCGATACCGATGACCTCGGTCAATCCGCGATACTTGACACCGGCATCACTCGTCCGCTTCATGAGCAGTTGAGTGGCGTAAGCTGCCAGCGCAAGACCATCCTTTGGAATGTGCAAACCGCCAAGTACGGTGCTCTTGTCCAGTAAGGGATACACTTTGCAGCACTCTTCTGGTGTAACGAGGTGTGTTTCGATGCCCCAAGATGCAGCATATCCACTCTTGCGTTTGAGCTCCTGGAGCCTCTCAGGAGTAGTGGCCACTTCAAGACCGCCAACTTGGTTGAAACACTCTAGCGACAGGAGCTTCTCTACCGTGTATTTGGCAAACAGTGTCATGGTCTTGGATGCGTTTGTCTGAAAAACAAGGCCAGGAGCATGAGATGTTGAGCCACCTGGAATATCCAGAGGGCCTTGTTCGACGACTGTGATATTCTTCCATCCTCGTGCGACCAATTCATCAGCAACATTGACACCAACGATGCCTGCGCCGATGATGACGACACGTGATGAGGTCGACATGATGTGATTAGGGCGAATGAATCCAACGCAACTGGAGCAATGTTGAATATCCTGACACCAGATCATACAAATACCTTGAAGTTATCTCCACGTCGTGATACTATGATACTGACGAGGCGTCATGAGCCGGTGTTACGCGGTCACATGATCGGCTTCAGGTCGTGAAAGCCCGGATGGTGTGTGATAAGATGCATAGAAGCACATCCAAAGATTAGGGTGTGGCGATAAAGCTGCCTTCCCCAGGTTTTGTTCACCAGCTAAGAGCCATCTCGACCCTGCAGAGGACCGCCTGACGTGGACAGAGACAGGTTTATCTTGGACGCGGGGTAGGAGTGCTCAATTTGGTAAACGACAGCGATATCTGTTGATCTAACAATAGATTAGAGTGGTGCAGCGAGATCGGAGCCTGAGCTTTGTCCACGTGTTTGTGTTTGTGGGTGGTCATTCAGATGAACTGGACTGTAACACGGCATTACTTCATCATTCCGTTCATTATTGCAAGAATGCAACAGCTCCTTATCATTACATGTCACCATCATGTGCGGGGGCATCGAGGAAAAGACGAAACCGTCTGTGGGGGGGCAACTCTTGCATTAGCGCAAGGTGCTAGCTCGAGGATGAACCGTCTTGATAACAATGATAGCATCAAGTCAGACGGGGCCGAAGACGGCGATAGAGAACTGCCGGGAGAGACGGATACGAAGATCCTTGATGATTCTTGATATTGGCACACTCTCAATGCACTCTTATCATGATGCGGATCTACAAACAAGACAAGAGGTATCGAGATTGAGGACATTTTACTGCTAAACCCATTTACATTCCCATCAATATTCCCACAAACCTTGTGGCCTCGACAAAAATGAGAAATGATCTTCGCCCATTCCGTCAAGACGCATCTGCATCTGTTGCTAATCCCTGATCCCTGCCTACCCCAATTCTCAGATAAGGCCAAGCATTTGAGGCCAGACTCCATCTTGGGCTCCGCATGATGCTTTGGCGGTATCTTGCAGCTGACCGAGAAAATCATCAAGGCGTCTAGCAGAGTTTCAATGTTGTCACGAATGGCCGTGCCCAAATTCCATCCTGACCGCCCTCAGTAATGTGTATTAATGACCATTAATCTAGTACACGCTATCTAACAATTTTAAACCCATGACCCAATCGCTATAACTGATTAAACATGACCCCTCCAAAATTATCGGCCTCCCACCACGCAGGTCCCCTGTCATTCATCCCGTGTTGCGAGTCATTGAAAGCCATGTCCCCGATGTTGAGGAACTGTGACGAATCCGCATACAGCCACGGCGTGGTGTTGAACGTTAGGCTATCCGTCTGCTCCACAGACATCTCTTCAGGCACGGCATTACGTGACGAGTCTGGGGTAGGTGCCACAGGGGGTTTGAAGGACAGCGTGGGAGCTTCTTGTCCGCCGTCGGCTGTGTTGATGCTGATTTCCGGGGATGTGGCGACAATGATCTCGAGCATGGAGCTTTCGCTCGGCTCTTCCCGAGCCACGGATGGATTGAGCGATGCATCTAGCAGTCCAGACGTGGGAGCTTCGAGAGTTTCCTGGGCAAAGTCGAACTGTAGAATATCCCACATCAAGGGTACGCTGAGATAAATCTTGGATGGCATCCAATCTTCGACATCCATGCTTTCGGATCCGGCGGCGATCTGTGTCATGCGGTCTAGACTTCGGTCCTGGGGGGGTTGTCAGTGTATTCTTGACCAATGATGCGGTGGACTTACTAATGCCTCGCACGCTGGCGAGGAAGGGAGGAAACCCTTGAGGAATCTCCTACATTTGGCAAAATCCGTGTTGGACTTGTGTTTCAGACGCGGGGCAGCAGCACAGCAGTAGTAGAGGTGAACAGTCGCTGCGATGGCTGCTGCGTGGCCGATGAACGGGTCAACCAGCGGCACCTGCTTGTCCACCACCATATCAATCATGCGCACAATCCAAGTCGAGTGAAGAAGAGCAAGCTCGGACGATCTCCTCCAGAAGGTGTTGGGGATGGCCAGGTTGGGGTTGTACTGCGCGCCCACGATGTAGAGGAATGGATGGTTGAGGACAGTGTGGATGGCGTGGTACGTGAACTGCTCCCTCAGCCACGGCGCCCAGTAATCGCGGTTCATCCGTAGCTCCTCCACCTTTCTCTCGTAGAATTTGACAGAGTCGTACCGATGACACATGGGGATCCTGTTTTCCGTCTCCATGAAGTCGGAGAGGACTTTGGCGTACATGGAATCGTGTCGCCACGGTTCTTTGAGTATGTTGTTGGCACAGTCCGACACGTATTTCCTCACTTGGCTCCATACCCATCCAAGATGGACGCTCGTGTTCCAGATTCCCGGTTCGCTGCGTGGTGTGCACCCCAGATCGTCTCGAGGTAGAGGAGGGGCTTTGATGTCAACGTCCATGCTGCCTGCGCGACATGCGATGGAGCGAGAGGGACGCCAGATGTCGGTTGGTACGCTTAGCAGACCGATTTGACGACCGTAGGATTGTTCGAGAAGTTGGACGCTCCAAAAGACTCGCTTCTTGCGTTCTGTGTTGGGGTCGTCGATGGAGTAGGAGGATTCAAGGTCAAGCATGGCAGATCGGCAGAGTTGGGAGGCGAGGCCGAGATGGAATTGGCCGAGGTGAACATTTCCATCTAAAATGTTAGATTGGCAGACTGGGTGGAGGCGGGACATACCTATGAAGGCGGAGAAGGACAGCAAACACAAGCTCTCAATTGTTGTGATGTCAACCGTTCCGTTTGCGATGCGCAGCATGACCATGCTCTTTGCGCTGTTGCCAAACAGTGGGCTCTGATCGCGATTATCTGAGAAACGGGCGGTCAAGGCCAGAATACTGCACACAAGCTCCTCTGGAATTGAGCTGTGGTCGCTGACATCTTCACGCTCAAAACACCATATAGGTTGTCGGTGACAATACTTGAAATACAGGGAAATGCCAATGGCGATGTCGGAAGACCCGGGTCGGAGGTTGGATTTGCCAGAGTCGAGGGAGAGGGTGGAGGGATGGCTCTGGGAATAGATGTGGTCGCCGGCGGGAGGTGTGACAGAGTATGACTTTTCGGACGTGTCGGTCACCTCGTCGATTTGCTGATTCTGAAGAGTGTGGTTTGACCTACTACACAATTAGACCAGGCAAAATCACAAAGGCGGGATGACAAACAATGTCCCACTCAGAATGAGGTCCAGCTTTTCTTCAAGTGTCGCCAGCCTTTCCTCCTATTGATTGTCAAGACGGATGCATATACAGGGCACGTCGAAAAATGTACCGATCGGCCGCTCTGTGACGGTCTCATGGCTGGTGGATATGAGCATGGCTGGCTGAGGCGAACACAGCTAGAGCATGCTGGTTTCTCGCCGGGACATCGGGTTTTTTTTCGCCTATGGAGTTAGGGACTTGAAGAGTAGAGAATAGATGGATGACAAACCTGCATGTTAGACAAGCAAGATGGGATCGTCTCCTCCCCCTAGCACCAGTACTGTTATCCTCGAGAGGAGCCATGACTGGATTCAACACCACGAGAAAAGAACATCAAGAGTCGAGGTTCTTTGATCAAAGAGGACCGACATCCACTAAATACTTTGACCCCGCACCAGACAACAAGCCTTACCCTCGTGCCTTTATCGAAGGGTGTGTGGGAAATCTAAGCTTTATCGAGTAAAGGGCCGTGACGATTGGATTTGTTTCTCCATGGAATCAGGATGCTGTGATTGGTTGTGGCTGACAATGCATATCGGAGGGGTGTGGGAGTAAGACTTGATGTACCAGCTTATCAGACAGGGATTTGTTCACGTTGGATATTGGACGGAGACACCGATTCAATGCTTCTAGATTACTTCCCGCTCACATTACAACTTGGCAGTAACATCCAATAGATCCTTCATCTCGGCCCTGGGATACTCTGGGTTGAGCGCCGAGTCAGGGCGCTCCCTATCCCAAGCCCACTTCTCCGTCAACTCCTTCGATAGTGACCCGTCCAGCATCTGGACTATATACTTGCCAAGGATGGGGAAGAATTTGAATCCGTGGAATGAGCCACATGTTGCAACGTACAGACCCTTGGCTCCTGAGTGGGGAGAGATGATGAAATCGGAGCTTGAGGTGAATGCATCCCTGATCTGTCAGCTGCGTTTCTACAAGGTTGCGGGAGGGCTTACCAGCAGATTCGGTGCTTCTCCATCTTCCAGGTAGCAGCCTTATTGCCGTAGAATGACTTGTTGGCTTGTCGGATATCATCCTTTAACCTGTTCGAGACCTTCCACTGAGCATAGTCTGGATCTGCCGGTGGAGCAGACACAAAACGACCAGGGAGGATCTCTCTGGTGTTGCTGAAGATGGTTGGTCCCCACCACTTGAGTTCCCTGTCCTTTGTGGGCGGGAGACTGCCGAGGAACGGGCCTGTCCATGTTAGTCAAGGGTCTACTGACAGATGTCTAGAGTTTACCTGTCTCTGCTGTGAAACCCTGGAATCCCACCGGCATGTCGGCAAATCTCTTGTATGACTCGTCATCAAGAGTGGTCATGCCGGTTGTGATTCCTCCTGCCAGGATCCTGTCTCCCGACCGGAGGTTGCTGCGGCCGGTCACTGCAGCGCTAAATTCAAGCAGTTTCGGCGTGTAAGCGCCGCTTGAGAGAACGACTTTGGAAGCGCTCAGAATATCCCCCTTTGCCGTCTTGACGCCCGTGCACTGGCCGTTGCTGTCAACTTGCAGCGATACCACATCGGCAGTCACGTATTTGACGCCCAGCTCGATGGCTTTGCGTGTGACTGCGATCAAACAATCTCCAGCCGCAGCCCACCCGCTAGTCTTGTTGATGAGGACTTCTTTGACATCTGAATAATCGGCATCCTCGAAAAGCCCATTATACAATTTCTTGGCCTCATCCACGGAAACAGCCTTGATATCTGCTTTTCGACCCAGCTTCTTGTAGTTGTTGATAACCTCCTGGGCATAATTGCTGCGGCACATCCAAAACACGCCAGTCTCGAAAAAGTAGGGTTTGAAGAGCGGGTCATTGTTGAAGACGTCCTGGGCCTCAAGGGCTAGGCCGCAGTAGACCACGTCGTCGTAGTCTGCGCGAACCACCTTGTTCCAGTCCCATGATGCAGCCACACGAGACTCTGCATCAAAGGCGTCTCTGTCGACAAGAGTGACAGATGCGTTGGGATACTTTTGAATGAGATGGTATGCTGTAGAAACACCAAAGACGCCAGCGCCGACGATCAAGTATGAGTCGTTTGACATGACTTGAAACAATGTTTCCTGTTTCCAATTAGATGACTGCAAACAAAAATGATGGTCAAATCGCTATCATAAATCAAACCCAGTGTGTAGGGGCAAACCAAACATGGGCCAAACGAACCTGTTTGATTAGCCTTTTAACGCCTTATTAAAGCAATGAGTTTTCGGAGTCGGCACCTGAATCCGTTCACTATGGTTGACCCAGACTTATCAATGCGATATCGCTTCACACTACAATTCATGTGCGATGGTGTTGGGCTATATAAGTCTAGGCCGATCACGTGAACGCTCTCGGATGGATCCCGCCGACGGTTCGGGACCCGGTTGATAAGGGAGGAGACCCGATGTTTTGTGTGAAAAGTCCACCATTTACCCCACGTATAGAGACGATTCTGGCAGCTCAAGTGAGAGCGGAGTTTTACGAGTCTCGAATGTATTGGTGATGATAATGATTTGGTAAATCCCAAGAGAAACACGTAAAATCAATCATGATCCTTCTCAACCTCTGGTGATGGTGTTGACAGGTTAACTGTCCTGCCACTTGCTGATCATGATTAAGTTCAAATACTGCGATGCCACGTACTAATAGACCTCAATTAGGCTATCGAGATTTATCCTGTTTCATCATCGGCACCACTTCGTACCGATTGTCACGCACAACACCCTCTACACCGGAGACGACTGTCCACGGCCCTCAATCCGAGACTCGTACGCAAACCACATAAACAATGCGGGGTAACTTTGACGAATGTGGATCATGAAAGGTCAAAGCTGAAGTCATCAAATGACGGTTTTAGTGACTTTAGTGTTGGGCACGGATGGGGAATGAACAGCGGGAGCGACAACCCTCTAGTGTTTTGATAACCGTTATGGTGTACACCCTGACCAGCCACGGGGTTTACCTCCGCTGCCCGTATTATATCCTATACCGATAATAACACGGCAACGGAACTATCAGCCCAGATCTTGTTTAGACATGCCTCTAGAAGAATCATGCCAAAAAGAATCATCCAGGAATATCCATCGAAGAAAAGAACATAATCAAGGCGTGTAGATAAAAAGTATCGACATGGTTGGGGTGATGGTCCGGCCAGTGATTGTTCCATCTGATGTGGTCATGGATGCTAGTTCTCGGTAGCACAGGAACAGGCACTACTGATCCTAACCGTATAAGGAGCTTTTCGCCGAGTTGCATTTCGCGTAATTCACCCTGAATGATTGACCTGATACGTTTCAAGTCCTTTTTCGTTCTGTGTAAGTAGAAAGACGGAGATTAATACCAAGTGATACAGGTATGCAGCAACTCGAGTTTCAACAACTATGACTGTTATCTGTAACAACGCCCGTCACTATTCTGATTTTCTGTTATAACCAAACACTTCTATGATAACAAAAAGCGGTCAGATTGGCATTGTGATAGAACTACCGAAACACCAAACCTCCATCAATCTAGACCAGCCTTGAAAATCCTACCCAGCCTCTTCAGCTAGCAATCAAAGACCGTGTCGCCTCAAACTTACATCGAGGGTGTGCATTCCGGGTTATCAAGTCCGTATCTTTCAACGACGCTCATATCTTTGATGCCGGTCTTCATCCTAGATGGCCGGTCATGTGACCGGATCTTCTACACCACACCCCCTTGGTGATCGGGCTTCAGGCCAGCTGATTGCCTTTAGCCACCAGATTGTCAATAACATTTCGGTGTAAGGCAGTGATTCCGATAAGTCGTGGTCTAGACATACGTAGTCATGAAGTAAAGGGAGGAAGATGGGGGGCGAGAGTTTGTGATGATGCATTTATAAGGATGACCTCGTCCATTGATGGCAGACAGGAAAATACTACCATCAATGAGAAAAAGTCCTATCACTTACATCTCATCACTTACACCAACATCCACACCATCTTATCTTATCTATTCACAATGTCATTTTTGAAAAACTACCTTGGCCTGGGAACTCCTCCCGCTCCCAAAAAGAGCCCCATCAGAGCCCTTCCAGCATCTTGGTACACTTCTCAAGAGATGTACGACCTTGAACGCCGAGCCATCTTTTCCAAGAAGTGGCTTCTCACAACACACAGCCTCCGACTTGTCGAGACTGGTGACTGGCTTCGTGCTCAGGTTTCCGGTTTCGAATTCTTCCTTGTCAAGAATGAGCAGGGAAAGATCAACGGCTTCCACAACGTCTGCAGACACCGTGCTTATCCCATCGTGACGGAGGAGCAGGGACACAGTGATGGTGTTTTGTCTTCCAAGGAGCACGGTTGGTCTTATGACCTCGATGGAAATCTTTTCAGTGCTCCCGGCTACCAGGATGCCAGTGACTTTGACAAGTCTCAGAATGGTCTCCTGTCTATTCATGTCCACGTCGACGACAAGGGATTTATCTGGGTCAACCTCGACGGGAAGGAAAAGCCCGAGATTGCTTGGGATGAAGATTTCGAGGGTGTTGACACACAGGAACGCTTCTCAAAGTACAACTTCGAGAACTACCAGTTTGATCATACCTGGGAGATGGAGGGCGACTACAACTGGAAGATTTTGGCCGACAACTACAACGAGTGTTACCACTGCAAGAGTGCTCATCCCGATATTCCCAAGATTGCCGATCTCAACTCGTACTATGTCAGGACCAAGGCAGAGCACATCCAGCACTATGGCAACCCCACACCAGAACAGATTGCCAATGGATTCCTTGTTGCCAGCACCTACTACTTCCCCAATGCTTCCATGAACATCTCGTAAGTACATGACCCACCCTAGTCTGAACAATGCTAACATGTCAGTCCTCATTTCTTCTTTATGCAACGTTTCGTTCCCAAAGGCCCCACCCGTTCCATCATGAGATACGAAGTCTTCCGCAACAAATACTCCAGCGACGCCGACTTTGAAGTCATCAACGCCATGTACAAGCGCATCATGTCCGAGGACAAGTACCTCTGCGCCAATACACAAAAAAATCTCAACGCTGGCGTTTTCGTCAACGGAGAGATGCATCCCTTCATGGAACAAGGCCCTCTATTCTTCCAGAGCCGCGTTCGTGATCTCATGCAGAAGCACCTCAAGTTGGAGAAGGAAGCACACCGAGAGATCTGGCCGGCGAGAAAGACTATCAAGAGTAAGAATGTGGTGGTGGAAAAGAGGGATGTGGCGATGGATCAGAATACTCTTGCGGCGCCGATTGCAGTCTGAGAAAAGTAGCATATTTGTTTTAGCGTGTTGATGATCTTTTTTATAGTCTATTAATGAGAATCCCTAATTATTTTCTTTCAAAAAGGAGCAGAGTCTTGACAAAGAAGATGAATGATCATTTAGATACATAATGAGCGACATATCCAACCTCCATCATGCTTCCACTTCCACCTAGAGTCTTGGAGTTTGGAGCGCCGGGCTATTCAGGTCAGCGATGATCAGTGTTAGGGAAGTCAACATACCCAATAACCACCAACAGCAACGTTGAGAATGATAAACATGGGACTCTGGCAGATACTTTTCCACACTTTCTGGTTGTTGATCTGCTGTCCCGTAACGCGATGGAATTGTCTTCCATCCCGGAACCAGGTGATGGACTGCGATCTCCAGTTGCTGCTCCTGCGGTCAAAGTTGATGCGCCACACATGAAATTTGCTGTCGCCGTGGCTGACTTGGCCAGTAATCCCGTTGGGTTCGTTGCAGATACCTCCAGGGGCCTTATCGCAGTGGAGAGCGCCGTAGACGGTCTTTTGCCCGTTGACGTTCTCCAGAATATCAACTTCACCACAGGCCGGCCATAACATTCCCTTTCGACATGACTGCCCAAGAACCCAGAAAGCAGGCCAGATTCCCTGCTTGTACCTCGCATCGTTACCACCCAGACGAATGGCAGCCTCGATTCGAGTGATTTTTCCTGCTGTTGGGATGAAGGTGTACTTGGATTCGATACGGCTAGACGTCCAGCCCTTGGGAGCAGATCTGTCCTTGCGAGGGATCAACTGTAGTGTCCCACTACCACTCAGCCGCAGGTTATTCTTGCTTCCCGAGTATCTCTGGACCTCATTATTGAAGTTGTTGTCTTTGGCGATGAGGTTCCACGTGTTGGTGCTGGGAGATGAACTGGCTTTGCCATAAAAGTTGTTCGACCACTTGCGGGAGTAGCCGCTGTACGAGGGAGGATTCCACGCAACAGCGAGGGCGATGAGCGACACGAAGACGGCGAGGATCTGGCTGCGATACATGATGAGATGAACAAGTATGGACCAGAAAGATCAACCATGACTGCGCAGCCTTGTCTCTTTATCAAATGTTTTCAGGGGACATGTCTTGGGTCCCTGAGACTAGACCACATGGTTGAGTCAATTGATCCCTTTTTAACAGCCACATTCCCAACATGGGTTACCCGAGTATCCAATATTGCCTCTGGCGCCCAACAGGCCGTTCTGGGCTTGAATGATTTGGAAAGATTGAAAACACAATCATGAGTAACCCGTTGATCGACCATGAGCCAAGCAAATCGCTCAGTCTGGATTAAGTTAAACTACGGCGCCGGACCACATGTTTGGCGGCGAATCGGACTTGCTAGGCCAGTTTCAGCTATTCTTCTGATGAAGGCTTACCGAAAGCAGAGGTTTCTGGAACTAGCGAAAACTAGGGAGAGTGGCTGTGGCCGAGATGCGAAAGGGAATGGAAGAAGGGATTCAAACAAAACAAGAGCTGGCCTTGCCTTGTGGAAATGAAAGTTTGATTACTGAATACCACAGATCCGAATCGGATCGAACGTCGTTAAATTGCGTTGTGGGATTGCATGTAGCAATACCCAAACCTCATGCTTAGGTTTTCCACGACCTGCCTGCTTACTCGAGGACAAACGGACGTTCATAAATAAAGCTTGTTTGATAGTGCCGATTTGTAGTGGGTTTTGCATTCCAGATGAAATTAGCATACGCTAAGAGCTGTCGTGTTTAGCAAAGTAGTGGAGATTATGTGGCAAAGATTTATCCTCTCTACTTTAGCCGATGTATTGCTCTTGGATTTCATCTTTTTTGATATTTTTGAAACCAAATATATGTAATTGATAAAAGATTGGTCGAAGAGATTATTGTAAGAACTAAGGATTAAGTAGACCTCGTAAATGATTATTCTCTTTAGGTTACTTGGCCGCCAAGATGTCAAGGTGCAGATTTAAGTAGTTGTGTCGGTACGAACATATAAATTCCCGACAAAGAGGCCAATTAGGGGCATTAATTGAAGCATGGTAGCGTAGAGATGCATTGAATTAATTGCCGTTGCCCTTTTCTATCTGTACTTGTGGTGTGAAATATAGCAAATTGGCTTGTATTTCAAGGCGAGATGTCAGTAAATGACAGATTAGTCCAGTGCCTTGAAATGAAGACGCATGCTTATATTCAAAGTCATTGAAGAGCTCCGCTGATGTACTAATCCATACCCTAATTAAAACCTCTATAAGACTGTATTTGAACATCAGTTAATCACGGTCCCTGTATGCCAGGCGCACTGTCTAAGCTTATGATATCCAAGTCCTTGAGATTATGCTCTACAGGAGTGTATGCTAGCTTGTTGGAGATATGGTGTCGTTTTAAATAGGTTGACATTGTTTAGCTACAGCGGCTTTCATTTATTAGCTTATAAGTTAACATTTCTTTGAAGCGTACCATGTGCCTTTGGTCCTCAAAGACATGACACAGCTTCTTGGTAGTTGGAAACGCCCACTATGATCTGGGAGGGAAAGTAGTATTGAAACAATTCACAACATCGATCTAATAGCACGTCACCGGTTTATTCTAAGATACACAAGCGGTACATGAAGGCAGATGGGCTCTTGCATGTTGAGAATAGCACTCAGCTTACAAGATAACGCAGAGTAGCATAGCCTCGTACCAAGGTAATCCTGTCAGAGACAGCAAATATGCAATGCAACCAACGTGATGATACTGGAATATAAAAGTGCATCAGCTCAGAATGGGGCTGAGTACGGCAATGTATTGTCGTCCTAATGCATAAGTGATAGTTGCGATCACGACATTTGTGGATGCTGTCTTACATCAGTTCAGCCGCTTCATGCTGCATTGGTTTACAGCATGGTTACCTTATACGGCTGGGTCTTGGTTTTGCGGTTGATGTGAGTTTAAGTCCAGTCAAGGACTGCTAGCCTCTCAAAAATATGATTCTTTGTACAAAACCTTGAAAAGCACATAACTCTCAAAAAGCACAGAGACGATTAGACACATGCGCATGCACGAGGTGGCTTGATATTCTGCCTTGTGATCATAGCAGCACTCTGATCCTCCGTCACTCGAAGGATGACGAGGATGCAGCACCTACTTTTAGGAGACTCCAGAAAAGAGTGTGGTGACCTGAATACGAGAAAAGCTCTCGGCTGATGAATGAAGTGAGATGGAGGGCATCCCTCACATCACCAGATATCAAAGCACAGTGTATTCAGCCCTCGGCGTACGATCCCTTCGCAGACAATGAGGGTGTGATCAATCGGTACCATCGTCGGCCCGGACAAAATAGTGTAAATGGCGGGGTATAGGGTTGTGATGTAGACTTGCTTCGCCCCCACGACTGGACAGTCTTTATCCTACTGTGTATGGTAGTGCTGACAGCTAAGATCGTGGAAGCTAACAATTTGGAGGGAATCTCGGCGAAGCTGACTGGCTCCCGAGGTTGGCGGAGGCTTGGAACTTGAGATGGCTGCTGTATTTGGCAACATGCAGCCCGGGTACATGGACTCTGTAGACTTGGAGACGCACGTCATTTGGGTCCAAGAATAGATGTGCTGGTTGAGGTTGTCACGAAGTTGGAGAAGGTGGTGAGCTGCGCCTGACAAGAGTTATGAAGTCTCGGATTGAGGTTCAATTTTAGAATTATTCAACTACTTAAAGAACAAGAAATCCTCATCATCTCCATCATTCTCATCATCAACACAATCATCTCTTTTCTTGACATTTCTTTGACACTTCAAAAACAAACCATACTTCAATTCATACTCTATAACACATTATCTCAACATGCGCTACTCACTCGCTCTCATCAGCTTTGCCGTCACGGCTCTAGCCCTTCCCACCCCTCAGCCCAATGACGATGGTTCATGGGCTCCCGGAAAATATGAGGGTAAGGGAACTGGCTATGATGACGGCAAATGGGCCCCTGGCAAATATGAGGGTGAAGGCACAGACTACGACGACGGCAAGTGGTACCCCGGCAAATACCCTGGTGATAAGACCAAGAGAGATGATGGTTCTTGGTATCCCGGAAAGTATGAGGGCAAGGGCACTGGCTATGATGATGGCAAGTGGAAGCCTGGAAAGTACGAGGGTGAGGGTACCGACTATGATGATGGAAAGTGGTACCCTGGAAAGTATCCCGGTGATAAGGCCAAGAGAGATGATGGCTCCTGGTACCCTGGCAAGTACGAAGGAAAGGGTACTGGCTACGACGATGGAAAGTGGAAGTCTGGAAAGTACGAGGGTGAGGGTACCGACTACGACGACGGCAAGTGGTATCCTGGAAAGTACCCTGGAGACAAGGCCAAGCGTGCTGACGACGGCTCTTGGGCTCCAGGAAAGTACGAAGGAAAAGGCACTGGTTATGACGATGGAAAATGGGCACCTGGAAAGTATGAGGGTGAGGGTACTGATTATGATGATGGAAAGTGGTACCCTGGAAAGTACCCTGGCGACAAGACCAAGAGAGCCGATGATGGTTCTTGGCATCCCGGCAAGTACGAGGGTGAAGGTACAGACTACGATGATGGAAAGTGGGCTCCTGGAAAATATGAGGGCGAGGGTACCGACTATGATGATGGCAAGTGGACTCCTGAGAAGTACGACAAGGAATAAACGGTTGTAGATGGACACGGGCTATGGCATTCATTGAGCGTTATTGTTTGGCTTTTTATAGGCTTATTAGAACTTCTTGTCAATAGTTGAAATTACTTTCATTTTACTTCAGAGCTTTATGCACTTGTCAGCAGCTGTATGATAGTGAATGGTCTAATTGAAACGTGTTTAACACACTTAAATGCAGGTGTTGTTAAACTGTTGTGTATGAGACGAAATAAAGGTAGCAAGGCTATAGGAACTGGGTTAGTGTCTGTTCCCGGATACGTATACTGACTGTAGAGGAATAAATTAGGTGTTCGACGTTATCTTATGCCCAAGCCTTTGCTGTCTTATTACCGGCGTCTAGCTCAACTACAAGCTTGAATAAATTAATAGTTAAACTACCAAGTATAAATTACAAGTACATAAGGAAATACCTTCGACTGAATTGATATTCGGAGAAGAAACTAGATCGAGTCTAGGATTAATAATTGACCCGTGCAGTCATACTTGGAAACCTTGATCCAAGCCAGATGTTCGCCAGCATATATAGATATTTCCGTATGACAAGGTTTGAATTTTATAATAAGTGCAAACATGCGTTTCGGAGCTGTCTAAACCACATCATCACAGCGTTCGATGTTGGCTGTAACTTGGAGCCAAATTAGGGCACCGTAACCAAACTGTAGATATAGGCAATTCGCTATTTCCTAGCGGCTGGATCACTTTGCAACATGTCTGCAAGAGACAGAAAAGCAGGCGATGAAGCATATTTGCTGAGTCATCAATGATTACGGTGTAAAAGCCGAGCAATGCAGCTAATTATTGATTCATGCAGTAGAATACGAACAAGCAGGAGATGAGGATAACGGCACATGGACTGCGCCACGAACGCCATTGGTTAGGCATCAATACGATGTTCACTATGGCAGCCTAATTAGCGGTTATCTTCATTAGAGGAGTTGATCATCGATATTCCCTCACGACACCATCAAACATGTCGCCAAGCACGCTATGTGATTACTGCAAGAATATCCCACCCCAGATCTTTAGCTATCGTCGGAACGACCAGCGAGACTATGACCACCAGCTTAATTTCCACGCTCTGCAACAGTCGGCCGAGAAAGGATGCCAAGGATGTCGTCTTTTTCACCATGCCATAGAAAGCAGCGAGTCAGAACATGCCGGAAAGTACGTTCTGAAGAAGACGTGGGACCCAGATAAGAGAGTGCGATTGAGTAGTACCAAGTTTGGCTGGCAGATTGTGAGGATTGACTGGAAGGAAGCTGGTCATTTTCGAACATCTGTTGTGCCTGTGGAATGGAGTATGTTGTGTCTGATGTTGTTGATCTGGACTAACCAGCAATAGGGGATGAGAGACCACCTGAAACAAATATAGGCGAAGATGCGCTGATTTATGAAGCCCATCTCATAAAACGCTGGACAGAAATTTGTCAAGAAAATCATAAATGCTGTGCTCGTCAAGAAAGATTCCTGCCTACTAGAATGATTGACGTAGGCACAACGACCGACCCAACACTTGCGTTGGTGTTGAGTGCAAACATACAATCCACGGATCCTCGATACATCGC
The DNA here is from genome assembly GCA_013623525.1 of Fusarium dimerum. Lineage (NCBI taxonomy): Eukaryota > Fungi > Ascomycota > Sordariomycetes > Hypocreales > Nectriaceae > Fusarium > Fusarium dimerum. The sequence continues at coordinate 58,308 of JABGLY010000026.1, forward strand.
TTTGAGCCACTGCTGGGGACTGACCATGCCTGAAACTGGCAGGACGACATCAGAAACGCTGGAGCGCCATAGAAAATCCATTCGCGCGGAGGATCTGCCTCTGACATTTCAAGAATTTATCAGCATTGCACGACGCGTGGGTATTCGACATGTCTGGATTGATTCTCTTTGCATTATACAGGATTCTCGAGAGGATTGGGAGAGGGAAGCTGCTCAGATGGCAGCTGTCTACTCGAATGCCACATTTACCATAGCTGCGTCGTCTTCAGCTGACGGACGGGGCGGTTGTCATGTCCACGATGATGTACGCTCATTTGGCCCTGTGGATCTCGAATACCCGGTTCCCTCAGACAATTCAACACAGATACTTCGCTTATGGAGTAGGGACCCATTCCCTGTTGGGTCAATCCTTGCATCAGATCCTTTGATGAAACGCGGATGGACTCTTCAGGAACGAGAACTGTCTCCTCGGGTAATTCACTACTCTAAAGACACCATTCGATGGGAGTGCTGTGAGCTGAGAGCAACTGTCGAGTTCCCCTGGGATGATGGTTATTCTTTCGACGTCGGACGGTTACTTGATGGTGGATCCTCGGCTCGACCTACGCTTATTGGCGAGCCACACAATGATTCCAAACCGTTGACTGACGTGACGAAGCAGAGATTGTCGTGGATGGAGCTTGTTACCAGGTACACCCACCGCTCTCTTACCAAACAGACCGATATTCTACCCGCATTCTCGGGCATTGCACAGTCTGTGGCTAAAGATTCCGGAGACGAGTACTATGCAGGATTGTGGAAGTCATTCTTGGCAGATTGTTTGCTCTGGGCTAGCGATTGGCATACTGGACGTGGATTCAAGATGCACTCCCGTCCTGTCAATTATCTTGCCCCGAGTTGGTCATGGGCTTCCGTCAAAGGTCCAATCCATTACTTGTCATGGGTCAATGGGAACTGGCACAGCTTTAATGCTAGCCCAGACCCTGCATACGTGCCTAGACTCATTGATGTTTCAGTCCAAGCCTCATCGGATCCATTCGGCGCGCTCACATCTGGTTCGTTGACGCTGGAAGGACAAATCGGTATGGCATTTTCGCGGCAAGAGATGTACGCCGTTCCAACCGATGAGTACAAATCCTACTACACCGCAGGTCCTCAAGATCGTCTGTCTCTCTGGGGTCCTGGACCGACCCAGCAGATGGAGAAGATTGGTGAGATTCGATATGATGTTCCACTGTGTTCGGATTGTGCGCCAATTGGGTCAATGAGAATGCTTTGGTTGCTTTGCTGTATGAACAGCGAGAGATCTTCGAATGGGAAAATCAGGACGTTTGCCATTGTTTTGCAGGGTGCGGATGGCGATGAGGATGTAGCGCAGCAAATGTTTTCTGAAGTCCCAAGTCAGTTTCGTAGAGTTGGCGTAGCTTGGGGAATTGATTCCTCTTTTTGGGAGAGAGGAACAACAACCACTGTCACGATAATTTGATGGCGCTAATCCGACACGACAGCTTGTATATTTCTTAGTCAATATCTTTATATAAATATCATGCTCTATTATGTATCAAATCTATCGCTTGCTTGAATCATTATCTAAGGGAGGGCAGCAGGGGCATAAGACTGGTCGGGCTTCACAACCTTGCCACCAGCGAGCTGCTTGTCAGTGTAGGACGGGTAGATGATCTGTCTCTTGGAGTTGACGACCGAAACAGTAGTGAATCCCTTGTCGGCACCAAACTGGCCAGACCAGCCACTAGCTATGAATTGTTAGTATGTTTTTGTGACCTATAGATTGTAGACTTACTGATGGTGTAGTCACCACACTTGGCAGGGCCACCGTTGGCGCGAGATGCAGGGCTTCCCTTGACGACATACTTGCAAGCGGTGGGAGTGCCATTGCCAGAGTTGATCTTGAAGTTCCAGGTGCAGGTCTTGTCAGCCTTGTCGCAGGTACGCTGAAGACCTTGGATAGTCCACTTGGGAGAAGCGGCCATCATGGAAACGCTGTCAGAGGCGGGAGCGGCCAGAGCGCCGGTGGAGAGGGCGGCGGCGACGAAAGCAAGGGAGAACTTCATTTTGATGGTTGGCGTTTTTGTGTTTGTGTTTGAAGTGAAGTGATGGTGAAGAGGAGTTGATTGAGTGCTGATGATGTTCAAAGAAGACTGCGATCTCAACTTATATAGTTATGAATGCTTCACATCAGGTATTTTTAGATATGACCTCACGGCTGCAGTCTGTAATCGATAATCTCGTATTCAAAGAACTATTGAATTAACGAGTGCTCAATGCATAGTCAGAACGAGAACAAGCTAACCGTCATAGGAAGTATAATGAATATGAATCCACAGAATATATTGATCATCCCTGGCCTATAGTAATACGAGCTGATCGTCAGACTTCTCCGCCTCATTTCAACCTGACCTTCATCTTTTTGTCAAAGCTTTCCACATGACTATCGATCCTTGATGAAGAGTCCATGATGGTATCTGGTCATTCACCCCACGTGAACGGGTATCGGCAACTCTTTCACCGCTAAGCTTTTTGAGCTGGTGATCCCGGCTGGGGCTAGTGTTGGGGCGGACTAATGAGAAAGCCAAGATTTAAAAATAACTGTTCCAGAACCTGACGGCTGGGGTAGCGTCGGGCATGCCCGATAAATGCAGGGGCAGACAATCCGGAGGTGACTTTAAAGGTGATGAAGTGTTGGACGTCTGAGAGAGCGGTTGTCTGAGACTGGGAGGGTGAAAGCGTTGCTTGCCAGCTAGAAGCGTGACCACAAATAATTAAGAAATTGACCCAACGGTTTGTCGCGCACATTCTCGTCACAAGCGTTGCTCTCTGCATGCTGCAGCAGAGCGCTCATATAGCTGAATGGAACCTCGCAGGTGGGACATTCATAGTCGTAGTCTGAGGAATTGCTGGTGTAACTGTGCGACAGGCGACATTGGAACGCTACGTTATCGACAAACTCCAGGTCGACACCGGAATCGCAGTGGCCATCTTCCAGGTGAAGCAACATTGCCGATTCGGAGTTGAATGTTCTTGTGTCGCATCCCGGGCATTCGACGTTGTTGGAACCGTGGGTCTTCAGGTGCTACTGCCGTTAGTAATTGACATAACTTGCCGGGTGACAAACATTTTCCAGCTTAGATTGAGATGCATAACGGACACCGCAGATTGTGCATTCGTTGTGCTCAATTTCGAGATGGTCATCCAGATCGTCCTCGGAACGGAAATCGGGCTCGTCGTGACATTCGAAACAGACATGATGTCGGGATGAATCCTCGACGTGTTGCTGCTTGGCACTTTTGTATGAGAAGTATCGATCGCAACGCCGACAGTAATACATTCTGATCAAGGCTGCTGGTATCTCGACTGAAGGTTCGTAGCGGGTAAATGCTAGTCATCAGTCTTAGTAGCTACTGCGATTGATGATCAAAGCAAGTCGCGTTTCAAGAGTGAAGTCCAGTCTGCACCTTGGCTAAATCTGAAGCTTATGGTTTAGGCAACATTGGCCAAGCAGTAAAGTGCACCTTCCCGTTTGATATTTGTTCCACGGAGGTATGAGATTGTTCTAGTAGGTCAGTCATGTTTTGTTTGTTCTCATTGAATTGGTCAATTGAAACAGAGTAAGAATTCTGAACTTGAAGAGGCTGCCATAAAACCCCGTGTTACGCAGTGCCATAAGTTGTTGTTCATTGAATAAAATCACCAGGCAAGTAAAACATGGGTAAAGTACATTGGTCCTCGACGTCTTGTCTAAGATACTACCAGTTGTTCCGTCTTTCTTGACTTTCTACCCCGACTTCTTCCATTCCAGTCCTTTCCCATACGAAATCTCCAGCAATGCTCTTGATATGTGAGTGGTGACCATAATTCCATATATCGATTGTGATAACCTTACTTGAAATTTGCCTCCTCTGATGCACCAGATTTACCAATATTGCAGGTTTGATTGCAAGCATTCGAAAAATCGAACGAGATCGGGATCATCCACACTCATCTCGCAATGATCGCTTTCGACGTGCTGCAAGAAGGCACTCATGCATGCAAATGTTGTACCACAGCAAGGGCATGCATATTTGGGATCCCAGTTGTCCGTATTCCATGGTGCCGATCGACAACGCACTGTAGAGAGGCAGTCAATCTGTTCACAGTTGGCGCCAGAAGAACAACTGCCGTACTCGAGATGCAACATCATTGCTGATAAGCTGACAAATGATCGTTCGTTACATGCCAGACAAGCGACATTCTTTGGGGCGTGGATTTTCAGATGCTGCGATGTTAGCTGTTGTTTCTGTTGGACTGCATCTCAAACTTACGTTGATGAGGTTTGATCGAGAGTTGAAGGTGACATGGCATGTGAGACAAAAGTTGTGCTCAAAATCAAGGTGGTTGTCCAAATCCGTTGGATCATAGAAGTCGGGTCTGTCCGAACATAGATAACAGACATTATGGTGAGAGGAATCTCTGATGTGTTGGTGGAGACCTTGGATATGGACAAAAGCCATGTTACACCGAATACAGTGAGACATCTCGAACCAGATGTTCGCAGGGTTTGTCAAGAGGATTGCTGGTACCCAGACGTCGTGTTGATGAAAGGTTGAAGTGCTTCTTACGGTAAGCTTCAGTGAAGATGGAACAACACTTGAAATCTCAACTCCTTGGCAGGCAGACAAAATTTGTCGGTAAGATAGCACCTTCCCTCGCAAACAGTCATCAGGAAGGACCATGTGGCCACATATCACTAATGCTCACAATCAACACAGAATTGTATGAAGGTCTGCATCGCAACTTCTCAGTTAATACGAGGCTGCCATGGAATGATCGCCTTCTCGTTCTGTTCAGTTTCTTTGTGACCACTGTCCATTAGTAATCGACTTCATGTTACATTCCTAGCTCAGTCTGACTTCATCAATAACGGCCTCTTTTACACTCTTCCTCTTCTCCTCTTGCTTTTTCTTTCCGTCGATATCCTGACTATCTTTCGACTTTGCACCCTCTGTATGACAATCTCGATTCGTTCCAGACTCTTGAGTTGACCCCTTAATGTCCTCTTGAATGGTGGTAACCATTGGGCTTTTGCTCGCCATGTCTTTCATCGTTGCAGTGCTAGAAGCCTGGCTAATTGTCTGGATATCCTGGATACTCGAACCAGACTTCTTTTTCTTCTTTTTCTTTTTCTTCTTCTTTTTACTTGCCTTCTCTCCATCCAGACCTACTTGTTGAATAGATTCGGAAGCTGATTGCTAATGAATCATTAGCGTAATGTTCACTTTCGGATCAATCGTGTACCTTGAATCCAGCAATTCGAATATGAAATTTATCCGGCTTCACTTCTCGCCAAATAATCACCGCCACTTGAGTCCCAAAAACAGCCGTCCACAATTGCGTCTCGTCGTGAGGCCATAGTTCGTACCTAAAGTCACCAGCAGTCTTGAAAGTCGGGTGAACCACAACAATTTTACCAACGGGTCGGTTTCCGAATTTTCCTTTGGCAATTGGCTCCTCAAACAGTTGATAAAACGTCTCTCCAGAAGGATGAAACCTTTGTGGTGGTGGTTGCGAAAGAACCGTCACTAGATCACCCTGGGAGATGAACCACGCAAAAACGATCGATGCTCCGTGGATATATCTCACCCATTCTGCTGCTGACTTTTGTTTATGAGGACATTCTGGATGCGAAGAGTCCAGAAGTATTCCGCATGCTGTCGTCAATGTCTGTAGATTGTGGTTGTCAGCCCAACGTTGAGCCACCGCCCGGTTCATTCCAGACCACAAGACTTGATGATTAGGGATGCATGTATTCACAAAGTGCTGGTAGAGAACATTGGCCTCGTCGGGAGTGATCCAGAATTTCATCAATTCTTTGATCACGGGTGGAAGCTGCTGTGCATCCAAATCAACATTTCTTACAGTAAGCTGTTTGGTTTTCTTGGACTTTTTAGCCATGTGTCCATTTCATTGCTCCTGTCCTGTACTTGTGAGTAATCGTTTCAACATTCGAATATCTGTTGGCGAAGTTGCTGTGCAAAGGATAATTGCGAAGTGACGAAGTCATCATTACATACCCCTCACAAACATCCAATCACCAAATCCCGATGACAAGTCAGTTACATCTACTAATCATGCCAGTCACATGTAATCACTTATCAGTAACCAGCATTGGATCTTTATATGAAGAAATAAAAGAAGTCAAATGCACAACACCCACGATTTATCCAAGTACCTTCAATAAGGACATTATATTACTTTCAAAGTTTGATCGACTCCTAAACTTAATCTAACGAGTCGACCTAACTCGTGCACTGTTAGATACTTGACCAAGTATTCTTTTATACTACAAAGACGGTCACTTGTATAATTACTCATAGAAAGTCAATTGCATCACAGCAAACACATTGAACTAGTATGTTATTGAATATATAAAAGAAATCGGATCCTAGCTTTGCGACTATCACCTCAGTATGCGACCTAGCACTTATCCTACAGTAACCATCACCCTACACTCAGTTCTTGAGAACAGAGCGTCTCTTCTTGCTCTTGCACTTATTGGGCTTGCTGGAAGGAGTGCTAGTGGCAGAGGCAACAGTCTCAACAGTGCTGGGAGCAGTGGTGACGGCCTCGATGGGGGAGGTGGAGTTGGAGGGGACAGATACAGAGCTTCCGCTGTTGAGAATCTTCTCGACGGCGTGCTCAGCGGCGACCATGATGATGGCCTGGGTGTTGCCAGTGGGAAGATCGGGGTGGATGCTGCCGTCAACAACGAAAAGGTTGTCGGTACCCCAGACCTTGGTGTTGGTGTCGACAACGCTGGAACCGTCATTCTCGGTACCCATCTTGGCGGATCCAACAAAGTGAGAACCAGTAACGTAGGTAGAGATGAGATCCTCAGCGGTCTTGTTGCCGGAGATGGACAGAGTGCTGTTGGGCTTGGAAGCGTAGTCGATGAGCTGACCCATGAAGGTCAGGAGAGCCTCCTTATCACCAGCAGTCTGGAGGTAAGGCTCGGAGAGGATCTTGGTGGCACCGGAGCTGGTAACGCCCAGGGATCCAGTAGAGGTCAAACCGTGGGTAAGATAAATCTTCATCTTGATGGCATTGTCGGCCGGAGAGTTGCAGGTACCCTGGATGAAACGCTCAACACCATCAGAGGCAGTGACGCTGGTCCAGAAGATGAGTCGCTGACCAGACTGGGCCAGGAGACCGGATCCCTGAGCGTAGAGGTCAATGTTGGTCTGACTGGGGTCGGTAAAGTCAGTGCTGGAGAGGGACTTGAGAGTGGACTTGGTGGTGAAGTCGACGGTGAAGATGGGGTGGTCCATGAGGTGCTTTCCGACGGGGAGGTTAATCCAGTCGGCAGAAGCAGGAAGAGTGATGTGAGTGCTTCCGTTGGAGACAGTCTGGATCTGCTCGGTGGGACCAATACCACTGTTGATGAGGATACGGGGAGTGGACAGAGCACCAGAGGCCAAGATGACACCACCGTTAGACTTGACGTTGATGATCTGACGGGTGGCAACTCCGGTCTCGACCTCGACACCAGTGACGGTGCTACCCTCACGGATGACTCGAAGGACCTTGGTGTTGAGCTGGAGCTTGAAGTTGGAGTAGCCTTGAGCGAGAGGAAGGTAGTCACGAACGGGGCCGGCACGGAGACCATCCTTGATCTGTTTTGTGTTAGTAGGATTCACCTTTGTCGAGTGTATTACTTACCATGGCCGGAGGGTGGGTGAATACGCCTCGCTTCTTCTGGGGCTCCTCAATAGCGTCAACCTGAGAGAATCCGTTGCCGCTCCACCACTTGCTAAGGACGTCCCAAGCACCCTGGTCGTAGAGTTCCTGGTTCTTGCTGGGGAGAGTGGTACCGGAAGTTCGCTCGTAGAGCTTGTTGGCAGAGGCCTCAACATCCTCCCACTTCCAGCCGGTAGGCCACTTGTCGTCAAAATCGACGGACTGGGGCTTGACGAACATCATGGCGTTGATGGAGGTGGATCCGCCGAGAATGCAACCAGCCTGGCTGGCAGTGTCGGTGCAGTAGCCGCTGGTGTCGTCGGAAGTGGAGAGGTAGTAGCCCATACCGGGAACGTCGTACTGAGTGGTTGTGTCGTTCCAGTCCATGGTGGATCGGCCACCGGAAGAGTAGAGGGAAGCCTCACCACGCTCAAGGAGAAGGACGGAAGCACCACTCTCGGCAAGTCTCTCGGCGACAATCAGTCCAGCAGCACCGGCACCAGCAACGATGTAGTCGTAGGTGACGTTGGAGATGATGGTGGTGTAGTTGCCGGAAGGAGTGCTGCCTCCAGTGCCGGCGTCAGGGGTGGTGGCAGCGTCGGAAGCGAGAGCAGCCCAGGTCTCGAAGCTGTCAGACTGAGCGGAGGCGGCATCGATGGAGAAGCCACCGAAACCAGCAGAGTGATAGTTGAGCTCGGCGGAGGGGGAGGAGGTGTCGTCGAGAGCGGTCTTGCTAACGGCGAAACCAAGAATGGCAGACTCGTCGGAAGCCTTGAAGGTGGTGCCGTCATCCTTGATGCAGCCCTGGCAAAGGAAAGTGAAGGTGAAGGAGTCGGCGTCAACGGAAGTACCATCCTCGATGGGCTTGAGAACAACAGAGTCGTCGTCGAGAACATCAGGGTTGGTGTAGCCAGAAGCCTGGCGCACAGATGAGACGATGGAATCACCGTTGGGATAGGCAACAACCATCAACTTGTTGGCCATGGTAGAGCCCATAGCCACCGAAGCGTAACCCTCGGTGAAAGGAGCTGAGATGCGGCCGATGAAGTCGGTGGTGGGTTTGGTGGGCAGAGCCATGCCAAAGGTGAAGTTGGATCGGGGGTCGGTCCATTGCTGGAAAGTGATGCCTGTCTTTTCATCGGTGAAGCTGGTAGAAGGAGCGGCCTGGGCGATACCAGCCAGCAGCAAAGCTGCGGAAGCGAATGACTTGAACATGGTTGAGGTCTTTTGTGAAAAGATAAGATACAGTGAAGTGAAAGTAAGTCGTTAAAGAAAGTGCTCTGCCGGAGAGATGAAGACCAAAAAGAAAGTGAAGCAACCAGTGCTTTGGAAAGAGGGAAAGAGCGTACAGGCCGCGAACGAGAGATACTCTGTTGAAGAGACAAGACAGACAGTGGTGAACGGGTTCGACAAGTTTTATATCGATGAGGCTCTTGGCAAAAAATTTATCCATCGCCCACTTTACGGTGTCAAACTGCCGGTAAGGCCCCTCACCCTTGTCCATGTGAAACCCGGCATATGAAGGCATCACTGACCCAATTCGGACTTGTCGCTATAATGGTCCCAGTTTCGGCGACAGTGGAACTAAACGGCCCACCAGTCTGTAACGGAACAAGATAACGGTACAGTGGCCCTTGTAGGATCCCCTGTAATCGGATTCTCTTGGGCTGTCATTGGTGATGATGGTGAGCCTTGACCTCCGTTTCAGGTCGCATTTTGATGGCCACGAATGCGCACGTTTCGGGATTAGCCAATATCCACAGCGTCTGCCCGTAATTTGGCTGAAACTGGCAAGCCGGGCCTTTTCCTGTCATTGAGAAGCTTGCATGGTGTTTTTTCCTGCTTGATGAATAGATTTGGTTGTGTTTTTGATGACCTGGGCGTATGTCAGGGCTAGAGGGTCGTTCTCAGGGGCTGATTTATTTTGTTGGGTTCGTTATAAATTGTTTGCTGCCGATTTACCGAAAGGGGAAATGCCATTTACAGTGGGATGCCCTGCTGGAGGCGAATTGCATGCTCCCATCGTCACATTTCAATCGATAGGGTCCATGAAGCCCTGAAGAGCGGATAAATATTATCATGTTGGCCATTTTACAGAACCGGTATCCCACTTAGCATCCCACTTGGATCTCATTTGGCATCTCACTTGAAGGCATCTATTACTTGATGCTTCTATGTGCTGTTTTGATAGCCCGCCTTGCCAACAGCACAGATGACATAGTCTGCTTAATCTTCAAAGTATTAAGAAGATTCTATCTGGCAACGTATTTAATATTGGACCCATGCCAAGTTATCACACATCTTTTGTTCACTCCATCGATCTACAGTAGATCCGGAATATCAGAGTGATCATTTCATATATAAATAATGAGGGAACTTTTCCCATCTGACGTTGACTTACAAACGTTGCAGTGATAGTAAAGTTTCACTGGTTTGTTTGCAGAACCGCCAAGATATTGTCCAATTAAGCATCTGTCACTTAACGTACCATGGCAGTGTTGTAAACGCAACGTCACTGGAACACCCCCATGGCTGCTTGTTGCTTTTGAGCAGTAGATAGGCGAGAAAGTGATGTATCCAGATATGATACAATTTATCTTCGGCAAAGATTTTAGTTGACATATTATAATACTACCATCAATAACTACTCAGATATGAAACCTCTATCAGTGCTTAGGGTAGTTATGGAGATGATAAGAATGGGCGGGACCCTTTAAAACTCAATGTAAAATATATACAAAAATATAAAGATGAATCATCTACACTAGTGCCAATACTACTGGAGTTTTAGCCTTAGTCCACGACACCTGCAACCACTACAAACACCATCCAAGCGTTCTTCAAAAGTTTGATCCTGCCTTTGTCTCAACCTGAGCCTCAATCGTCACACCACGAGTGATGATCTTCTTGCCCGTCGAACTAGTCACCCTAACATCAACCTTTTGCGTTCCAAACCCACTGGAATTCTCAAAGAAATTGTATTCCTTGCGGGTCGTCGTCTTCCAAGTACTTCCACCATCAGTGCTGACCTCAAGGCTCTTGACAGGCTCGTTGTGGTTCAGAACCTGCATCGAGAACCAGTATGGAGAGGTGCCCTCCTTGTTACGAAGAACGATAGGCGTTGTGATGTCGCATGTGACTCGTTTGTATGAGGTTTTGACAATGCCATCGGTGCCTCCGACCGCTTTGAATGCGTCCGAGAAAAGATCGAGGTGACCCTTGTCGCATTCAGGGCATTGGTCAACGATCTGAAAAGGTTAGTGAAATACCAGCATGAAGCCCGATCACATACCATAGCTTTGATGGTCTTGCCAGTAGGACCAGTCACCTCAATACAAGCACCACAACTAGACGCTGTATCCCAGGCAGATCCCGAGAAGGCAGTCCCGTAGATACCTGAAGGGAGTTTGTAGGTGACGAACGAACACATGCCGCCGTTGAGGTTACCACCGTAAAAGGTCGATTGACCCGAGACGACTTCACTGCTAAGGTCTGTGGCGACCACAAGAGCAGGGGCCACGAGGGCAGAAAGAGTAGTAAAGAGCTTCATCTTGATAGAGTTCCGGGAAATCTTGAGTTATCCGTTGTGATGGTAGAGGGCAGAGGTAAAGTTTGGGGTGGCAGGCTAGAGCGGTTTATATGGTGATCCAAGTGTTTACTGGAAACATTCATGCCTAATAGGGTGTTTCATGGAGGAACATTTGACTAGCTGAGCACTTTACTTGAATTCCCGCTCCGTTTCGATTGGTCTCTATGTGTCCTCTAATCTCCCCTGCATGTATCTAATCTAGCAGGGATACTGTCCGGCGATAAACAGCAAGACTTTGAGGCACTTGCAACTATTTCTTTCAATTCCCCCTTGAAATTATACGTTTGTCATCTGAGCATGAAATCTGATCAGTCTCTTCATCGCTCGTCTAGCCCGCCTCATGGTCCACTTCATGACGAGTCAGGACGAACTGAGGTTGTATAAAAAGCAAGCAATAGCCCTGGTGTTTCAAGTGAGGGATCACCCACGGAGACTCCGGTAATCGAAAATCGCCAGATGGACAAGGGCTTGTGTATCAGAATTCAAGTTTCTAGAAACTGACTCGTGGCAGATCAGCTGAGCTTTGACTAGTGCTGCGCATTTATGGTCTTATGCAGTCCACCGAGGGCTCGGCCGAGGTCAAGGCTTTGAGATGAATCAAGACTTAACAGGTCGATACACTGTTTCCTGCATTACTGCATTTAACTTTTTCGGACCTGAACATGTTTCATCAATGGAACAAATCGAAGACTTACCGTTACCGTTGTAGGCGACTTTAGAGCTTCTTCTTCGTCAGATAAAAGATATATACTCTATTCTATCAATACTATTCACAAGAATAAATGGTCTACATCAATAACCGGGTGTTCTCATTCAAGACACCAAACAATGTCCCGATCTCCTTGCCGACCAACCTGAGCTCATTCACAACTTGTCCCGTCACAAGTGCATATGCGTACAGTAGGGCATAATCCTTTTCCTCCACTACAACACCCCGATCTGCAAAACTCTGGTCAAGTGCCGAAGGGTGGTCTTGGCGAAACTGATAAATCCGTCTGAGCAAATTCTCCCTTGCTGTCACTATACCAGGAGTGGCGTCTGCAAAAGGGTATTCCAACATTATCGTACTTGCGACCACTTGAAATGCTTGGCAGATGTGGTCGCACAGGGCAGCACGTTCACGAGCTGTATACTCGAGCAGTGCCTTTTCGCCTTCTGTTAGATGGCCCTTCCTATACGCCACAAGACTCATGCTGTAAAATCCGTCAAGAATGCGAGTCGTGCTTCTCAGTACGCGCCCGTAGACATCCATGGGAAATGGACCTCGCAACTCAAACTCAGATCCGGCCGACTGTCGCAAGTCCTCCAGATTGGCTGCAAATCTCTGGAGGGCCACTTGTTCTGTAGACTTGAGATAACTCTGAGAACCCTCGCTCTGGAACAAGACAGCTAGCGGTCCGCGCTTCCAGATCAAGCCGAGTTGCAGATGAAGAAGAGACAGACTCTCCTTAAATTTTCTCCGGGCAGAGATCGGCCAGATGACTCGGCATACTATCAGACCCCAGAGAATACCGGCAGTGACTGCTGTCGTTCTATGTTTAGCAATCTCAACAATGCCCAAACCTTTTTCTCCATCATAGAGACCGTCGTCGCCCTTCGCCCTGCGCTGTAGACTATATGCGTAGAGTGTCGAAACATTGTAGGCCAATAATGTGATTCGTCCGAGGGCTGCTTTTCCTCGAGCAACGATCACGTAGAAAATGATGAAACTGGTCACACCGCCAAGCACAATTAACGCGACGGCATATCCATGGCTCACTTTCCAGTTGACGATAGAAAACACGGCCCCGATAAGGGTACCAACGAACCGAGCCATGCCTGTGGTGTTGGAAGCACCGACAGTCATGGAACAGACAATCATAAACGACAAGAGACCCCATTCGCCTCTCCACTGGCTGTATAGATCGCGTGTTTCTTCGATAAAGGCCAGCATTGCCCATAGTGCAGCACCAATGCCAACCTTGAGTCCGAATTGAACTAGGTGATGTCAGTAGAGTTTTTGATAATGAAATTTGACGTACTGTCATCTCGGGCCAGTCTCCTTAGGAAATCATATGTTGTCCGCCATATCCAAGCCAACACCCTGCTCGCATCTGGAGCTGAATACCACGGCCGGGTATTGATTGATTCCACATTGACTTGTGGACTGTCAGGTGTTTGCAGTGTATGTCGTGATGACATGAGATTATTTGCTTCGGGGGACTCAAACAAGGTGATGTCTTGATGGTCCTGGTTGCCTCTCCACCAGAAGAGTAACCAAGCCCAGCTTCTTCGTTTATGTGAAACTTCATACTCGAGGTCATCTAGAACATCTAGATACTTGAGGACTTCTTCCCCAAAAGACTGTAACCCAAAACTGAAATGACCGCAGGCAGCCACGATCTCTTCAGTGTTGGCTGTCGCTGCTTTGGACTTTGCCGCCACAGGTCGGGTTCGGTCGTAGAGGATTTGGAGGGTATCTGAACGGGCTACATTGAAGGTGCTCAGTGAGTCCATCAGGTTACGGCGCAAGTCCTCGTCAATGTTGATCGCCATGTCAGGAGGAGCTGCGAATGGCGGCTCGTGGAGACACCGGTGGATGCTGTCTCGGAGGGATGACATTGGCAAAGTCATGGATTCGTTGAACAATTCAAACAAGTTGGTGGATGGGTCGACTTGAACTTGGCCATCTGTCTGGACGTTGAGCACTTCCAACTGAGTGTCAACGGCGATTCTTAATCCACCGAGAGCCTGCGATAACGTTTCCATTGATCTCGTGACGGATCGTTCATGGTCATAGATTATCTCGTTGCCGAGGAAATAGTGTTCGAATTTTGCTTCCCGTAGATACTTGATCATTTGAGCGTGTTTGCGTGTGTACAGCGTCGTGGCTGATTTGAATTTGTCGGATTTCAATTCCGTGTCGGATCCAGAGAGAAAAGCCGCGGTAATCATGGTGACCAGATCCGCAAGGCAGATGGAGGTTTCCCTCATTAGCTTGCGGACTGACTCCCGAGCCGAGTGTCGCCATAGAAGGAGGTTGACAGCTGCTGTGGTGGTGATTCCCATGATGAGCATCTTGAAGACCTGAAACACTTTCTCATTGGAAAAGACATTGGACACGACATGATTTTCCCTCGTAACGACACCGATGATGGCTAGCGATGCCAGCGTGCTTCCCACATTGACTAATGGGTTGGACATTCTTTGCTTTACCCAGCCCATGAGTCCAAAGCCCCCACCGATGAAGACGACGACGACGAGAATGTGCGAAAGTGTAACGAGATGCATCGTTGAGCCGAAAAAGACCGACGTGACCATGGAGAGCAGGGAAATGGTTTCGGCATAGGCGACAGCAAATACGGCGATAAATATGGCTTCAATCATGGAACCTGCTGAGCGCGCTGGGTGAAAGTAAACCGTGATTGTCGCAACAACATGTTTGCCTTCTGGTTTTCCCAAAAAGCTCGACAGAAAGGGAACAAACGTCGCCAAGCTGGCGATGGTGTAGGCGATGGTGCATTTCAGAACGCCGCGCCCATCGTCTGTGGTCAGCCATTGCTGAAACTGCAGTATAATATTCTGTAGACGGTCTCTTGTTCGCTCAACTAAACCTGCCATTGCTGGCTTGGAGAGCCTTTAGAGTTGGGTTGAGCACCAGGTCATTGTTAACGGAGCTGACGCGGTTGCCTTTGCCGAAACCGTCAATTTCGGTGGTGGCAGGAAATCAGGTGACCTGGACATACGTCACCTGATGAAACCTATATATTTCAACAGTACAAATTCTGCTTCTATCATTGCCTGAATACAGCCTTTGGTAAGCTTCTTATTGACTTCGATCAATATCGATTAAACTACACGTAATTGAAAGCATCAAACATCAACCTTGACTGCGATCGCGTTTCGCGAAACAAATCCAGAGATGAACAACCATGCCTTTCGTTGACCCTGCTCCTCTCGTGGATCGATACCTACAAGAACTGCAGCACTCGCGCCGCTAATTCTGCCTCCATCATCCTCAAAGAGCAATCGCTTCTCCCAGCAATCCGAACTGGTTCCCTTGGGGTCTGTGCATCCTTTGCGCTTTGCTTGCCATACAGCGCTTGAGATGTTTGCAGATTGATCTTGGATGTGCTTGGTCACGTCAACAAACGGCTTGGTGATGCCCGGCAAAATGTAGCTGCTCGCGTCATATTCAGCTGTCTTGTAGGGATCGTCGAAATAGCTTGGATTGTCGATAAAAATGGGGACCGGCACAGAGACCTGTACTTTGAGGCTGGATTCCTGCGCAGAAACCCGCTCTGCTATGTGGAGAGTGCCATCTGCGCAGCTGATGATCAGGACTTCACCTGGCCTTCCATGGCCGATGCCATTGTTGTTGTGCATGTCCGGCAAGGCTACTTCGGCCTTGATTCCTTGTGTTGAGCTTGCAGTCAGATCGTCGATTTGAACATGCGAGGTATCCGTCCACTTGGCTCCTGAGTAGATGATCTCTAGCATACGCAGATGACCTTCCCGGTAATAGTGATCATTTGTGACGTAGATGGAGGAAGGACTCTCGGCGAAGACGTCGTTTGGTGTTCGGATCAAGGGATCAACCACGGAGCGTACGTGCCTGACCGTGGATGTTCCAAGGATATGATGAAACAGTTCAATCTGAGATGCAGCCTTGACTTGTTCTTCCGACGCTTTGGCGGGGTCGCTTTCGAACGCGACGACAAAGTCTTGGTTTGGTACATGATTGATGGCAAAGATGTACACAGCTTCGTTTGGTCGTTCTGGGTCCGAAACGACATCAATGCCGTGCGTGATGAACGGTCCTTCAAAGTTTTCAAAAGACAAACGTTTCGATTTGAAGGTCTGTTCGGTTAGCTGATGCTGAAACTGCCGGCGGAAGAGCTACCTTTGTATCAATCACATGAATGGAACCCTTTCCTTGCTGGCCCACAAGAGGATTCTTCAAGACACCCAGTCCAGGAAACCAGGAATGACGGATCTCGGTCACATCCTCGCATGCTGTAAAGATGCTGTTGCTGGAAGGATGATGGTGCAAATCTTCGCAAAACGTCGTATCCTGGATCACCACAAGATCTGCTGGGTCATTTACGACCGTGTTGACGGGCGTATATGTTAAACCCAGTCGAGACCAGGTCTGGTAGATGCCAGGACCGTAAGAGTAGGCTGAGAAGGCAGCAACCAAGGCGGGAATGACGGAACTATACATGGTGATGATGATTTAGAAAGGAGAGGAGAAGACAGAACACTCAATGTCTGCGAGGTTGTGTCCAGCCAACTGCCGAGGTTGAATATCAAACTCGTGAGGGGTTCAACCCCACGTTTATGAATTCATAAGTTGATCGATCGTCATGGATCCCCATTTCTATGCCAAGTTTGGATTTTGGGCAGCCAAGCTTAGCTAAAACCAGCTAATGTTGAAGGAAAGCCCGTTATCCAGCAACGCTGTAACCCAACAAACGTGTCGAGTTCAAGATATTGGACAAATCAGCGAAGAATATTATGGTCCCAAAACTGTTAGTATTGTTCTATATCTTGTACCAACCGCCTATATCTTGTCGCTATCTCAAAAGTATACAAGGTTTTAAGTGGATTTCCGCTTGGTCTGGGGTAAGTGCAGGTGAATCTACATCTTCATAGAAGAAATTATACAACCTCCTGGACCTCTCATCACTTCTATATTTCCACCCACTACACTTTGAAAGTTGTTCCGATGCCTCTAATTCATCCAGCTCTTGAGAGGTTGGTTCAATGAAAAGCTAGCTGGAAATGTTTCAAGTCGTTCGGTAAACTTCCACTACACACAGTTCCTGGTTTGGGTTGGTAATCAATCACGTCGCACCTTCCACACAGCTTGACCTCGAAACGTGGCATTCCTCATCACTTAATCCACAATTATCCAAACTTGATCAATACACCATCAGGATAAGCAGCTTCATCTCCTCTCTAGAAAAACAACAACACTAACAACATTAACCAGCAAATTTCAAAGCCTTTTCCGGTGGAGATCCAACAAGGCAGACCCTGCCTAAGCGGGGCGAAGCAGCTTATCCCTGCCACCCGTCAGCATAAAGAGAACACCTCTTCCCATCGAAGCGAAGGAGTTCTCAACACGGAAAATGTCGCCTCTCTGCAGTCTTTGCGAATCAATACAATATGAAGCTCTACCAGACTTCCCCAACGATCATTATGGTCGGGCCCTCAGTGGAATGACCCATCTCCAGCATCTGTATCGACGCGACGATGCGTTCACGTTGGAGAGGTTTGGTTACAGATTTCATCCAGATTTGGAAGGTCTCCGGCACTCAGCGAGAAACGGATGTCTTCTATGTCAATTAATAGAACACCAAGCAAATGACGTGCTGTCAGATGTTGCAAGTCTGGGCGATCAAGTCTACGATATCCGTCAAGCTCATCCCACACTTGATATGTATATATCAAAACGTCCTGATGGTGAAGATGGCATCTGGGTGTTATCGAATACTACGTGGAAGACGGGAAACTTCATTGTTCTTGTAGCGGCTATTGCATTTTGCGCAGATAAAGGTATGGAACTCGAATAACGCAGTTCTCTCACTGACCAGTCAGATGATCCGTTATCTCAGATTTTCAAAGGCAGACTGATTACTTCCGAGGTTGGGACCGATTTGTTGACTCGTGTTGCTGGATGGATATCAGACTGTGACAAGCACCATAAATGTCGCCGCAACGAGACATTCCTACCAACCCGGCTTATTGATGTGAGCACGGTAGAAAGTGGACTCTCAGTAAGACTGGTTGATAATCCGGAAAAATCTCCTGAATCCAAGTACATCGCTCTCAGCTACTGCTGGGGCCAAATTCCGAATCCATTCACAACAACCCTAGAGACGCTGCAGCAAAGAAGACAGAGCATAGCCATTGATTCACTCCCACCAACCCTGAGAGATGCAGTTCTCTTGACTAAAAGGTTAGGAATTCGGTACCTATGGATAGACAGTCTGTGTATCTGCCAGGATGACGTCCAAGAATGGGAGCGAGAATCGGCGCAGATGGCCTCCATATACTCAAATGCATACCTCGTCATTGCCGCCACTGGATCAAAGGATGCAAATACTGGTCTATTCTTTTCGCGAACGCCGCCCAGAAATATCCAAATTCCGTACTCGACTACGAATTCAGTCACGGGAACCCTTATTGCTACCGCTGAGCAACTCGACATGGAAACCAACAAGTCGGCTCACATCCGGCTAAAAGACGACCCTCTCTCGAAAAGAGCCTGGGGATTCCAGGAACGAGTTTTGTCGAGTAGGGTCTTGCACTTTGCCAGGAGACAAATATACTTTGAATGTATTGAAGGGACTGTCGCTGAAAACGGACTGACATACGCTCATCGTTTCCATCATGCATCAGAAAAGATGGATGACGAGTATTCTACGGTTATCCACAAGTGGTACAGGATGATCCGAGAATATGGTCCTCGAAAGTTAACATTCTCATCCGACAAGTTACCTGCTTTGACTGGTATCGCCAAGATCTATCAACAGTCGTTAAATGATACATATCTTGCAGGACTCTGGAAGAAATCCCTCCACCAAGGACTCTGTTGGCAATCTATACGCTGCAGCCCGGCCTTGGATGACTATCGGGCTCCTTCCTGGTCATGGGCATCAGTCGACGGTACACCAGATGCTGGGTTCCGAGGATCACCTGAGTCAATCGCAGAGATCATGGATTGCCACGTTGAAGTACAAGGTCAGAATCCCTTTGGCCGGGTAAAAAGTGGCTGGATCAAACTCCGAGCTCCAATGGTTTCTCTAAAGCTTGCTGCTGCGTTTCCACCCAGAATGGTCATGGCCCTCCGTACCGAACATGGGGATGAAGAGGGCTCTGGTGCTTGCTTCGACACGATTGATCGTTCTTATCAAGCGTCGGCCCAGTATGTTCGTTCCCAGAAGTTATTTGCCTTGGTTATCGTTAAGGAAATCGGGAAAAAGGACGAGTACATTTACCACTCCTTGATTGTAACACCTACAGGGTCAAATCATGAGATGAGGAGGCTGGGAACCATACTCCAACTCAAGGAGCATTTTGGACCAGGAGATTTGGAGGCGTGGGAGAGTGTGATGTTGGTTTAGGTGGTGTGTTCGTTTTGCATGACAGCTACTCTATCGTTGCTCAACTATCTCTGACGATCGCTGATGGAATGAAATTCCTAGTCTCAAGCGCACAAAGTGCACAATTCCAAACCTCGCCCACGCAAATCAGGGTCGCAATCATGCATCAACGGACAAGATACGAACAGCGGAATATGACTTGGAATCGAGTGATCTGAGACACTGTCCTACTATCGCTGGCAGTCTTGTCTTTATCACACCTTATCTCCATCCCTGTACGCCCGCAGCATCCTTCAATTTACCACACCTGGGAAGTAGACGCTCAGCCGTCCTACTCCAACTCCACCCCAAGCCAAGATAAGCAACTTTGTCGTCCACCTCGAGGACAACAGCCATGTGTCACCCCAGCACAAACAAATCGGAAAGCTCGGTCTAGTACCAACCCCTCATCTGAAGCTCTAGCTCCCCCTGCGCAACGTCTTCCGGCCTATCATCCTGTTTGGCGTCTTTTTCCTTTTTACGGAATGCACCTTGTCAAAGACCTGGAACGCGGGGTACACTGACGATGAGTGTGGGAAGTTTTGCCTCTGTTTAGTTTAGTCCAACGCCAGTTAAGCCAAACTCAGCAAACGTACTCGCGGACGTTTAGGTTTTTTAACTTTGCTGCTACTGATATGGCTGTGGCCATTTATCTATGATCACCTGGCCGTTTGATAAGCAACAAAGGGGGAGCTGTGAAACCTGGAACGCGTGGAGTTATAAAGATGACGGGCTGCATTTTGTTGCGATGGATTTGTGACATTCTGATCTGACATTCAAATCATTCTCCATTACAGGAATCTGCCCCATGAGTTCCAGTCAAAAATCAGACATGTCGAAGCTTGAGGTCTCGCCCTCTGCGGGCACCGATCAGGCGTTGGGAACCTCGCAGGATATCCATGATCTCCAGGTTCTTGGATACCGACCTGAGATGCGCCGAAATAGAAACACGGCGACGCTCTTGTTTCAGTCACTGGCTATTGCTGCTGTTAGTCTCCCATTCTGTCACGTTGGACTTGACTGAAAGTGTAGATTCCCTATGGATTCGGCTCCCCATTGATCACGGCCGTCTATGGTGGAGGTATGTTATTGCCTCTCCTTTACAAACCTCGCTGACATTTTAGGCCAACTTCCCATGTTTCTTGGATGGATCGTTGTTTGCTTGGCTGGCGAATGCGTAGCCTTATCTCTTGCCGAACTCGCATCTCGATATCCCACCTCGGCCGGTCCATATTACTGGGCATATCAACTTGCGCCACCAAAGAGTCGAAAAGTGTTCTCGTTCATCAATGGCTGGATCTGGCTCATTGGTAACTGGACAATCACGCTATCCGTCAACTTTGGCATGGCTTCCCTGATTGCTGCGACGGCAGCATTGTATCACCCAGAATATGTCATGGAGCCGTGGCAGCTCCTATTGGTGTTTTATGCAGTCTGCCTTACTACCTTCCTGATAGCGGCATTCTGTAACGATGCTCTTCCAACGGTCGATGCGCTTTGTGCTGGGTTTACGTTGATATCCATCTTTGTCACCCTGATCTGCTTGTCGGTCAAGGCCGATGTTGGTCGACACTCGGTCGCTGATACCCTGGGTCATTACGATACAACGTTGTCTGGCTGGGGAGACTTTTCTTTCCTCATTGGCATTCTTCCAGGAGCTTACACGTAAGTGTTTCATTTGGCTTGCTTGCCTCGATTAACACGTATCAGGTTCTCCGCTATCGGCATGATCACTTCCATGGCGGAAGAATGCGGTGATGCCACAGTTAGGCTCCCTCGAGCAATCTCTCTTTGCATTCCTGTCGGTGGCCTCGCTGGTCTGTTTCTTGTAAGTGCAACCCTAATTTTACACTCAGATGGAGACTGACCTCCCAGATCATTCCCATCTGCGCTACTCTTCCCGATCTCACAGACATCATCGAGAACTCACCCGCAGCTCAAGCACTTCCCTATATCTTCAAGCGAGTGATGGGTTCGCCGTCGGGTGGCATGGCTCTGACGCTGCTCGTGTTGATCATCTGCGTTTTCTGCTCCATCTCCATCACCGTGGCTGCATCACGCTGCACCTGGGCGTTTGCTCGTGATAACGCGCTACCATTCTCGAACATCTTTTCCAAGGTCGATAAGCGATACGGAGTTCCTGTCTGGGCTCTCGTGTTGACCACTGTTGTACAGATGCTCTTGGGTCTCATCAATCTAGGATCATCATCAGCCTTTGTCGCTTTTGTCTCGGTGGGTGTCATCGCTCTTGCTGCATCATATGCAATCCCCATCTCTATTTCCATCTACTATCGAAGACAGGAAGTGAGAGCTGGGCGATGGAAGATGCCCAACGCACTGGGATGGGTCGTCAACATCATCGCTGTTCTTTGGATCACCTTTGAGCTTATCCTCTTCACATTCCCTACTGTTCTCCCGGTCACAGAGGTCAGCATGAACTATGCCAGTGTGGTATTCTGCGGCCTCCTTGGATTGAGTGTTGCTTGGTATGTGCTTCATGCTAGAAAGGTGTATGTTGGGCCTCCAGAGTCTGCTGGATTAATACCTGGAGTGGATGAGCAGTGATGCAGGGTGTTGATATGTATGTAATAATCAGTTGCAGTTGGTTATACTAGACGTTTGATAATATCTGGCCTCGAGTGCATCTACTAAGCAAGCTAGGCCTACGCCAAACACTCGTATCAGCATTGTTTGTGGAGGGCGCGATGTTCTAGGAGGCCGAATTGATCACATGACAAACATAAAGAGTCATAACTAGTGTTAACCCCGCGTCAATCGACGATAATCCTCCATCATTATTTTACACCAAGCCACAAATCACCATGTCTACCACTTCATTTGAGATCACCGAGTTGACGTCCTCGGACTTTGATCAATGGTCTGCAGTATTCCGGGCCTACCTCGACTTCTACAACACTTCAATTGAGGAGGGACAGTACCGCAAGACGTTTGATCGGATTCACGACTCCAAAAATCCTTTGGATGCGTTGGTAGTGAGACAGGTTGAGGGTAGTGACACAAAAATCATCGGCCTTGCTCATTTCTTTCCTCACCAGTCGCCTTGGAGTGAAAAAGAACTCATGCTTCTCAATGGTAATCCAAGTCCACTGCTTAGTACTATAATTGCAGCCAATGCTTTAGTTCAATTCCTCATTATTAATCTTGATTGCAGATTTGTTCGTCGACCCCGATGTTCGTGGTCAAGGACTTGGACGTCGCTTGATCCAAGCAGTCGCCGACATTGCAAAGCAAAAGGATTGTCTCCGTTTGCAATGGCTAACAAGGCACGATAATGTCACGGCTCGAAAGTTATACGACACACTTGCGGAGACTTCGTTTGTACAGTATAGAATGAGCCTGTCGTAGTGTGGTAGACATGTTTATGGTCATGGAATATTTATTAGAAACTGGACCATAAATCACAGAAACAAACGCCAGGGTTTTACCATCTAATCGTCCACTCCCTTCATCTCGTCTAATCGCAGATCCTATGCCTTGCATGTCGACTGTCATGAGTTTCGACCAGGGTACAATTCCAGATGTT
Organism: Fusarium dimerum; assembly: GCA_013623525.1. Classification (NCBI taxonomy): domain Eukaryota; kingdom Fungi; phylum Ascomycota; class Sordariomycetes; order Hypocreales; family Nectriaceae; genus Fusarium; species Fusarium dimerum. The sequence continues at coordinate 81,301 of JABGLY010000026.1, forward strand.
TCGCTGGCGGCAATTCCCACTGTATGATGATCCTTCCACCATATTCACGTCATTGTGGAATTTTTTTGAATGATTGAAAACAGGATCTTCGCCAGACTCATTACAGGCATTAAACAGTAGCTAACCCAACACTCCAACAATCCGATATTGAATTATCACGTCCAATATCAGAATCTGTTAACCATACCATGGCGGACGTCAAAGTAGACGAGAAACAGGACACGCAACCAAGGAGTTCATCCGAGAAGCGTCACAAGAAATCGAAGAGCAAGTCGTCAATTCATGATGACGAAAATTCATCGCAAGCCCTCACGCCACACAAACACAAGACAAAGCATCCAGAGTTGGATGATCCAAGAATAGATCCCGATAACGCTGTGAGTCGACCACAGAATCAACAACCACAGCCGGCAACACAGAAAAATGTATCGAAAAGCAAAAGCGGTGCACCATCACTTCACCTCGACATGGATTTAGATGTCGAGGTGGATCTCAAGGCGAAGATTAATGGTGACTTAACTCTATCTATACTGTAAGTTGAGAGACGGATGAATGGCGACAGCGACTAACAAATTATAGTGACGGAGACCAGAAGAAATGACATGGTCAGGATGAATAATGCAGGGATGAGAGGGATGAGTTGAGAGGCAAGTTTCGGGATGGTTATAATTCGTATGACATCGTGGAGAATCACGGAGGAATGTCTATAGAATGAATTGATGGAGCTTCGTCATGTCATATGCTGGACCACGTATCTACCTCGGTATGATAGACAGGCATAAAAGACAAAAATCAATAGTTCGCAATAGCCAACATCAGACACGCATAAACTAGCCTCACCTCTAGAACCCTTCCGCAATCGGCGAACCATGATACGCACAGACCAAAGCATGGCAAATTGAATTTCTCAGTGAAGGGTTAACCTCCACAGGTCCCGAAGACGGCTCATCTTTCGATAATAGTCCCCAGGCCAGAACGTGGTGACCTGGCTCGCTCTCTTTACTCAACGTTTGTTAGTGCCGGGAGCTAGACCGTGTCAGTTTAGCAAGGACCATGCTGTGAGACTTGACGGGTTTGTTGGTTCGAAGGAGAACAGGGCCGATTCCCATCATCATTTAGTATCCCTTGTCCTGGGACGTGCACCTTTCAACACCATTGGCACGGGTGTTGATCTGGTTGGCTAATGATTTTGTGATGTTGATGATATGACACAAGTCTTGGGAGTGGCATGATGCAGGTTGGTGATAATTGATGTGATGGAAATGGATCAATTAGTCGACAATGACATTCCCCGAATTGAAATCTCGACATGTGCTATGTCAGCCTTATCGGAAGAATCCAACTTGGACCAGAGCCTCTGGGTATTTCATCCTTCGTACTCTTTTCGACTCCATCACCGTTCTTCCACGAGGGTTAAATCCCCCGAACCCTTGTGTACCATGCAAAAGATGTCAAACACGGGAAATGTCACCGTTGACGACTATTCCGATTAGGAAGGTGCTTGCAGTTTCGAAAACCCCTGACAGGGGTCATCCCAAGCGTCTGTGCCCCCGACAAGCTCAACACCCCTGGCTTTCAGGATCGCTTCGATTGATGGATATGGCCAAGCACAGTCAGAATAAACCATCTCGACAACCTGTACCATGTCTGGTTTAGTTCCTCCAAGAAGAAAACGGCCATCAGTGCCCGAGGTCCCATGCATACGCGTTGTTGGACCTTGTAAACCATATCCAGGGACACCTACGCCACAATCACGGCATGCCAACCATGTCTATCCTCGGATTTAGAGACCCTGTCTCTCTCGAATCCATATCGTTTCTTTTTTCCCTCCTTCCCCAATGTTGATCTTTTCCTCCATTCATCCTCCTTCAGCCTTACAGTCGATTGATCGTGATTCAAGATGAAGGGTGACATTATCCTCACACGCGATGTCGAGGTCGTCGAGATGAGGGACCTCGGCACGGACGGAGCAGAGGCAGGTGCAGCTTGGAATATCTCTGCCCCGCGCGCCGAGGAGGAAAAGACGACAGACTGGGTAGATGGGTTCCGGAGGGCCGAGAGAAGACGACCAAGTACAAAGGGAAGAGGGTATCAACAGACAGCTCGTCCGAGCGTACCGTCACCGGCGGATGGTCTCTACGACATGCGAGCGGCGAACGCAAAGACGGCGAATACAGCGCTGGCGAGAGACCTGAAGGGACGGCATCTGCAGATGATTGCGTTCGGTGGTGCTATTGGTACGTTGTGTTTGTATGCCAAAGTACTCGGCTGACTGTTCAGGAACCGGTTTGTTTGTCGCATCAGGCTCATCACTCTATCGAGGCGGACCCGGCACACTATTGCTGGCATATATCATCATTGGAGCTCTGCAGTATTGCACGATGCAGTCTCTGGGAGAGCTTTGTGTGGTGTTTCCAATCGCTGGTTCATTTTCTGCATTCTCGACCCGATTCCTCGACCCTTCATGGGGCTTTGCGATGGGTTGGAAGTATGTCGTCTTGAGACAACCATCACCAGTTCCTCCTATGCTAACCTATCGTAGTTATTGCCTCCAATGGCTCTTTACTCTTCCTCTCGAAATTATCGCCGCCGCCTATACCATTGAGTACTGGAACGAGCACGTCAGCAAGTCCATCTTTGTCGCGATTTTCTTTGTCGTTATCTTAGTCATCAATCTGTTCGGCGTCAAGGCTTATGGTGAAGCCGAGTTTGCATTTTCCATCATAAAAGTCATGGCCATTATTGGATTCATGTGAGTTGTTCTGACCGCGTTGGCAACACATACTGACACTCTCAGTCTTCTTGCTACCGTCATCAACATCGGCGGTGAACCTACCAGCGGATATATCGGTGGGAGGTACTGGAGAGACCCGGGACCCTTCAACAATGGATTCAAGGGTTTCTGCAGTGTTCTGGTCACCTCTTCTGCGTCCTTTGCCGGCACGGAACTTATCGGGTTAGCGGCAGCCGAAACGGTCAACCCGCGAAAATCATTACCAAGCGCCATCAAACAGGTCTTTTGGAGAATTGCTGTTTTCTACATCGTGTCTCTGATGCTTGTTGGATTCTTGGTGCCATCCAACGAACCGAGGCTTATCGGTGGTCAGAACAGCGCCGACGCATCGGCCAGCCCTTTTGTCATTGCCATTGAAACTGCTGGAGAGACCATCTTGCCGAGCGTGATGAATGGGGTCATTCTTATTGCAGTTTTGAGTGTTGGAAATTCTGCCGTGTATGGATCGTCACGTACACTGCTTGCGCTGGCTGAACAGTCACATGCTCCTCAGTTCTTTGCTTATGTTGATAAGCAAGGTCGACCTCTGATGGCAATCCTGTTCAGTTCCTGCGTGGGCCTACTTGGGTTCCTTGCCGAGTCCAAAGTGCAAAACGTCATTTTCGACTGGCTTTTATCCATCAGTGCGTTGAGCACTCTCTTTACCTGGGGCAGCATCTGCCTCTGTCACATTCGATTCCGACAAGCTTGGGCTTATGCTGGTCGCTCGTTGGAGCAACTACCGTTCCGCGCCAACGTTGGGATTCCTGGAGCTTGGTTTGGAATCGTCGGTTATGTGCTGGTCTTGGTGTCACAAGTATGGATTGCCATCTCGCCCATCAACACCGGAGCACCACTTACCGCCGGTGAGACGGTGCAAAACTTCTTTCTGCAGCTCATGGCTGTACCGATTGTGTTGGTATTCTATCTAGGGCACAAGATGTGGTATAAAACAGGTTTTGTGCGAGTGCGAGATATGGATATCGAGACAGGTCGTCGATATGTGCGTGTTCATATCGAGACGGATCAGGAGAGGGAGGAAAAGATGAGATGGCCACTGTGGAAGAAGGTTTACCGGCTAATCTGCTAACGTGGCTAGGCGATCCTAGCTATCTACTGAATAGACTATAATTAATGACAGATTCATGAACTAGTCTCTTGAGTAGCAACCGTGATCGGTGTTCCCAACTTGCTGTTATCTGCTACAGCATATACCTAATGTCCCTACTCACCAGGTACAATCAAACTATCCACGTCTGGTCCCCAGCCCCCGTCGCTCGTTGAAAACACGATCGTGTTTGCTCCATCCTTCAGGTCGCAGTGCAGGGAACTCGTTCCAGCCTCACTCGAGTGATGGCTTGTTGAGAGGAATGCCAAAGACTGCACGACTCCATTGACAGACACTTGGGCATGTCGTGAATCGAAATCGCCGTTGCGATACTTTACACTGATGGTTTCCCGGCCTTCAGAACCCTGTACGTTGAATGTGGCAGTGCCATTTGTTGCGCCGCCGATGTATCCTGCTGCCTCATCCCCGCTGCATTCGTCGCAGGTGATGATTATAGCTCCGTTTGCGAGTTCGGCGTCTTCCCCTTCGTGGACAGTCTCGCTAGCACGCTCAGACCAAGTTCCGGTTGAAACATCTGGGGCCCAGCTATCGCGCCATTCAAGTTTCACATCGGTTCCGGAAATGGTGAGTGGGAGCCAGATGTAGGTGCTGGCAGCGAGGTTTGATGACACCCATCGGTCACCGATATAGATGGCGTTGTCCGTTCCCAGAGGTAGAATATAGCTGACCTGACTCTGATATGTTTTTGAGTCGATGGGGGCAAATTCAGTCCACTCCGACCATGGACCCGAGAGGGACTCGGCGTAGCTGTAAACCTGACAGGGTTAGTATATGAGCTCAGATGATATCAATGACTTACGTTGTCGTTGGGGTTCCAGCCTGTGAGGTGGGATCCAAAGATGAAGTAGTAGCCATTCTTCTTAAGCATCGCTGGCGACTCGGCAAAGTATTCCCACTCATAGGTGACTTCGGTTACGTTGAGATAATCTTCCGACAAGGCCATGATTCTCGTGCCAAATTCACGCTAAGAGATTAGTAAACGAAATGATTGGCATGTCGAGCGCTTACATCTTCCGTCATGAGATACGCCGATCCGTCATCGTCTTTGAACAATCCCATGTCTCGGCTTTGGTGGCCTAGAGGCCGGAAACTGCCGCGGTACTCGTAGGAACCGCAGACAGAGTCACCTGTAGCAACGCCAACGCGAGCATCCTTGTAATCCTGGCTGTCGATGTGCAGGTACAAGACATATTTCTCAGTCTTGTCGTTGTAGATGACCTTTGGTCTCTCAACAATGCGTCCCGGACCAAGATCAGTGCCTTCTTGGTCGGTTACCGAGAGCAAAGCTCCTTCATATGTCCACTCGACAAGGTTGGTGGATGAATAGCAATTGACATTCTGGAATATGGTGCCTTCGGTTTTGTCCTCGCCAACCATGTAGTATGTACCATCGACCTCACTGCACTGGTTAGTGGTGAGATGACCTGGAGGCATGGCACTTACATAAGACCATGACCATGAGCTTGTACATGTTCACCGGTGTTTGTCTATTATTTTGCCGTTAGTGAATGCACAAAAATGGAATCGGATTCCATACAGCCGTCCAGGTCGCACCTGGAATAACATCCAGAGATGCTAAGGCGCCAGTGGCCGAGGCTAGTGCGAAGAAGTATGTGATGAGGGTCATGGTGTCGCTAAAGAGCGCTATCACCTGGACCATTTCTGGACGAGACTGGGCTTTTATACTTTCATAAACCTATTCCAGAAATCATCGTCTCATTGAGTCTCAGTCAAGCTATACCTGTCCCGCATCGAATCGAATCAGGCAGGTTACATCTACAACAGCCGAAGGCGGGGTGTCGTAGAACCGCACCTTTCATGACAGGGATATCTCGGAGACAAAGTTTAATTGACCTTGTTCATCGTACCATGTGGTCTATAATACATACCAAGGTCTCATCGTCGCAATGACGTTGCGGAAGCACCAATCGGTGGCACGCTCATGTTGTGCATCGATGCAACCTGAGCCGCATATATCATGACGATCTCGGGCCGCCACGGGCCGGAGTGTTGCCAAGCAACTACCTTGTCAACTGCTCTGTTAGGTCTGTTATTTGTGATACTAGGTCTTTTTTATGCTGCTGTATGAGGGATATATCTGCCCTGCTACGCTGATACATTGCACTAAACACTATGGTCTTGGGTCGAGCTACACGCATTAAGGCGCAAGCACGAAATGGATCACTGTCGAGATATTTAGTTATATTTCGCGTCTGAACAAGTTTGGATACCCCAGACTGTTCTGGTGAGCCTCCCCGCACTGTCGATCTTTTGACCATTTCGTTGATGCTCTTGCGCGCCAATGGGGTGCAGTCGGTTGACAAATTACACCAAGATGCAGTATGAAGAGATTGTGCAGCTGTCACCTTACGGGTTCAATATCCACTTGTATCAAGTACTTTCTATCTATATGCCTAACAATAAACCAGTTCATGTGTGAAATCAGGTACCTCATTTGAACCATGGATCTTGAAGTAGTTCCCTCGCTGTTGGCCTCTCTTCCGGGACCCAAGTCAGAGCTCTTCGCAGAAATGCAATGAAGCGTGAAGGATTTTCCAGGCGCGTCTCTAATTCTTCCAATGTTCGATTGGGCGGAATAGGTGCTAATCCCAACCAGTTGCCTGGGACAGTTAGCTAGATACAAGTCAATAAGAGGCAACATACCATGCTCATCCCAAAAATCAGCAGCTCGCTCTGGATTTCGTCGCAGAAATTCCAAAGGAGGCGGTCCCAAGGTTCCTATTAGCTCAGCAAGGTGTGCAGCGTCGTACATGTCTCCATCATCGTCTTGAGCTGTGAACAGTCGTTTTGGTCCTAGTAGATCCCATGCCTGGATAGGTTAGTAAGAAAAGACGCAGTGCAAAGGTTGCCTACCGTGAGTCCAACGCTCCAGATGTCCACGGGATAACTCCAAGATATACACATGATTACTTCGGGAGCACGGTATTGGATTGGCATTATATCACCGGCGTGCGGTCCTGGGCCAGATCTTGCCTCTCCAAAGTCCGAAAGGAGCATTGGGCCAGGTTTCGGGCGCATGAGCCGTGACAGATAGATAGTTCTTTTAGGCGAGATAATCTTCCGCGGAACTGGGGATGAAAACTCTTGGTCTGCAAGTGGGCGAAGAAGTGAGTCATCTTCAAGACCAAGGAGTAGGTTTCCGGGATGACAATCTATCAAGGTCAACCTAGAGCGCACTGGTTTTGCCATAGAACTCACCTGTGTGAACAACATGGGCTTCGCTGTGGAGAAAGTCAAGAGCTTTAAGCAACTCTTCCACGGCTCCCTTGACAAACTTCTCGTCAAAGCCACCGTTCTGTCGGAAAACAAGTTTCATGTCGCGAAGACTCATTTGTGCGGGTTGAAAGACGAGTACGACATGTTTGCCGTGTGGGCCATCAATCTCAAACGAGTCGAGTAACTTTCGAATGTTGTGTCGACCGGGTTTGTTTGTCGTAGCGAGTTTTGAGGCTATGTCTTGATAAAGAGGAAGTTCTCGATGGAAGCGAGAAGTGTGTACGTAAATCTTCAAAGAGACATATCGGTGAAGACTATACGAAGTCAGCGAGGCGGGTTGAGCATGGAGTCTTATGAACACACTGCAAGTCCCGTGCAAGCCATATCGTTGATGAACTTCCAAATCCTAGTTTGGTGACTGTCTGATACCGGTCATGGAATACTTGGCCTAGTTGAACTGGATAGAATCGATCGGGGATATAATCGGGTAACTCTTCTTCCTCCACTCTCTTGTCTTGATCGATCACGGTGAAGCCAGCTCGAGGGAAAGACCGTGGCGCCTCTGGTTGTCTTTGCCCGCTTGCCCATCGAAACTTGTTGGTACACTTTGCTCGGGTACATGCCGTAGGAAAAAGACTTGCTGATAGAGGGAGATTGGGATGAAATTGAAGGAATCTGAGACGTGACCTGAAGGATGTTAGTCCTTGCCGTGACATGATAGAGATGTAAACATGTAGAAATGACGATGTGATGGTGTCTAGCTACCTCGAGGCAGAAGATGTGACATGCGAGTATTGATATATGAATGCACTGAGTTTATTGTCCAATACTGAATAACGTGTTTATTGCATAACCAACAGGGTACGCGCGGTGAAACGTGACGTGGTACGGAGAGCGCTAAGAACGAAAGCGCAATCATGAGACAAACACAGTTACCCTATTACAGTGCTACAAATAAAGACTCTGATGGTAGCTGTCATGATGCACATTCATCATATTATGCATATTCTGTATTGTTCTGATTACAGTTAACTTTTCCTAGTACAGTCTCTCTTTGGGAAGATCATGATTTAGTCAATCAAGACACTTTCGCTAAGTGTCGGGTAAAATTGATATCTCACTCAATCATGGAACATATTCACCCAAACAATCCCAAATGTCACCTTCATAAACTGACAGCTTCTCCTTGTGATTCAAACAAGGAAGATAATCCATCCCAGTCGTGTGGTATGCTCACATTGGAGAATATGCAGTGAAGGTTCCCCGCGCGTATCTACCACTCAACGTCAAGACATCTTCTCCAACTAATGTTATTCGTCGCATTTCATGCCGATCTCCGACTACATGAGGAGACAACAAGATCCATAACGTTCCAACATCAAATTGGACTTTGTCATGATCCGTCACGATATACCTAGACAAAATAAAGAAGGATGAATAATCTTCAAAGCTTTGTCCTTGACTATGATATCAAACAAACCGCCATTCGCATTCCCGAGGTTAACTACTTCAACTTGTAATCCGGAATATTTTCTCCTCATCGAGGCTTGGTCCAACACCATCGGCCTTCTCACCGTAAATCTCGGGCGAAGTTTGATCAATTCGTGGGGGCCATCTGAATGACTTGAGAAATAAAGCCAATCACTCCATCTTTTTACTCACTAGATCACCCCTTGACGATCATATGCCGAAACACGGTTTCTCGATCCTGGGGAAGAAACGTGGGTGAAGGTAAACACAGGCGACAGATCAGTTTGAAATAGCCAGTTAAAGTTTAGATCAATAGATGGACGTTAATTGGACAGACAAAAATCAATTCGGGCCTTTTTTCAAGTTATGTCTATTCTCTTGCACATTCTTGAGAAGCCGTTTCCCCTCCTTTTCCTCTCAAGGGGAAAAGCATCAGGAAAATTATTCAGTCACATGAGACTTGACCGGATCGAGATGATTTGGAGTCAAATAGGTTTAGACGGAAGTTGGCCGATGGTTTCCGTGGATGGTGGTGGGATGCTCAAGTGTCCAGTGCTTTAATTAAGCCAAGATGAGTCGACAAATGTGTGTGATGTGTGATTCTGCTGGACAACAGCCTGATGAAAACTTGCCTAACATACTTGCGTAGACTGTAGACTCCATTCCTCGTACGTTTGGTTTGTCCCACAGAATGTTCTCTCTCCTCTGTACCTCGAATCTTCTACTCTTCACCCCTTCATCCTCCCCACTGAATGGACTCGTCCATAATCCAAGCATTGAGGAGACTGACGACGATAATGCATGGTTTCCACTCTGTCAGCCAATCCTGTGTCTCGTATTTACTCACTAGACCATCACGATGCTCTCCACTTCACTCCGTAGCCAAGTTCCAATCCCTGATATCGCCCCTCCGACTCCTCCAACTTGGCCCCTCTCAAACCAACCAGCTTCGATGCCCTGACTAGTGGACATTCTCCTCATTTTGAAATTTCGGGAACCAGACCGAATCCTTCTCCAGGTTTCCAATTTTTCTCCAGCTTTCTCCTCACCCATCAACGACGTTAAATAATACAACCTGGGGCCCCAGACAAATCATTTCCATCCAATTCAACTACTGTCTTCTCCACCGACAATCTTCTTGATTCTTTTGCCATCTTCTTGTTTTTCGCATCCTACCCAAGCTCGCCACCATGGCAGACGAAAAGGTCTCGGCCGCTGTCAATCCTGGCCTCGATTCATCCGATCCCAGCAAGACACACCCTACAGTCATCGACCATGCGAGAACTGCTGCCGCCAAGGAGCAGAGCATGACCCTCATGCAGGGTATCAAGCTGTACCCCAAGGCTGTTGGTTGGAGTGTTTTGATCTCAACATGCATCGTCATGGAGGGATTCGACGTCAGCTTGGTCAACAATTTCTGTGAGCAATTTGCATCTGTTAGATTTGATTTGACAATGCTGATTACGTAGACGCTTTTGCCCAATGGAACAGGAAATACGGTGAATTGACAGCCGATGGAACGTACCAGGTGTCTGCTGCTTGGCAGTCCGGTCTCAGCAATGTATGAATCAATACTCTTCACTGCCTTACAGTTGCTAACCATGACAGGGTGCCAACGTGGGTTCCATCATTGGCCTTGTCCTTAACGGTTGGCTTTCCGAACGATTCGGCTATCGCTACACGATCATGGGTTGTCTCGTCTGGTTGTCCGCCTGTATCACCCTCTTCTTTATGGCTCCCAATGTGCAGATGCTTCTTGCGGCCGAGATTCTTTGCGGTTTGCCATGGGGTATTTTCCAGACCATCTGCGTCACCTATGCTTCTGAGGTCTGCCCCGTTGCCCTTCGAGGATATCTCACAACATATGTCAACTTCTGCTGGGGACTTGGCCAGGAGATTGGTATTGGCGTTTTGAGAGCCATGATCGGCCGCACCGACGAGTGGGCTTACCGTATCCCGTATGGTCTGCAGTGGATCTGGCCTCTGCCTCTCTTCATCGGTCTCTGGCTCGCACCCGAATCTCCCTGGTGGCTCGTTCGCAAGGGAAAGATTGACGAAGCCAAGAAGTCTCTGCTACGCCTGACTAGTCTCGACCGTGAGACTGATTTCGACGCCGACGAGACCATTGCTATGATGGTCCACACGACTGCTCTCGAGGAAAAGATCACATCCGGAAGCTCCTACTGGGATTGTTTCAAGGGTATTGATCGTCGACGCACAGAGATCGTCTGCATGACCTGGGCTATCCAGAACCTGAGCGGCAACTCTTTCTCCAACTACTCGACCTACTTCCTTGAGCAGGCTGGCATGGCTGCTGAGCATGCCTACTCCTTTGCCCTCGGTCAGTATGCTATCAACATGATTGGTGTCTTTGGTGCCTGGGGATTGATGACTCTCGGCATCGGTCGACGAACCCTCTATCTCTATGGTCTCTGTGGCTTGTGCTCCATGTTGATGATCCTTGGTTTCCTTGGCTTGGTTCCCGAGGCCGACAGAGAAAAGGGTGCTCTTGCCACCGGCAGCATCATGATCGTGTGGGCCATGGTCTATCAGCTTACTGTTGGATCTGTTTGCTATTCTCTTGTCAGCGAATTGCCTTCTCGACGTCTTCAGGTCAAGACTGTTGCTCTTGGACGTATCCTTTAGTAAGTTCTCCGTCTGCAAGTAAGTAACATGGCTAACCAATTGCAGCAACATTGTTGGTATCATCAACGCTGTTCTCGCACCCTACATGCTTAACCCCACTGCTTGGAACTGGAGCAACTACACCGGTTTCTTCTGGGTAAGTAATCAGTTACGACTAAACCAAACGCATACTAACCATCACAGGGCGGCATCTGCTTCTGCTGTATCATCTACACCTATTTCCGTCTTCCCGAGCCCAATGGCCGTACATTTGCCGAATTGGGTATGCTTTTCGAGAAGGGTGTCAGCGCTCGCAAGTTTGCTACCACGGACGTCGATGTCTTCCATGAGTCGGTTGCGGATAGAGTTCTGGATTCCTATGACAAGGCTGGCCAGGTCAACATTGAGAAGGCCTAAGGGATGCGTGTATGATTTGATGACTGATGCTTCTAAGTATTAATAACGTAGAGCATAGAGCGTGTATTATAATTCAAGCGATGACAATGTCCGGTGTGACGCGGTGACTGCTAGTTTAGCCATGAGGAATAAGACCTGGCTTGATACACAAAGTATTATACAGTGTTACACCTCTATCTACATGTATTGCCCAGCAGCTGAGAAATATGATCAAACACCATACCGGAACTCTCGGACTTTCTTCTGGTAATAATAGGTCGCAAGTCCACCAATTGCACCCAATGCTAGAGGAACAGGTGCTCTTCCTCCAGTCTTGATGATGCGAGGAACAGCAGAGCCAAGGAGGACGACGCTGTTTCCGAGGGCCAGTTCAGTTCCGTAGTCTCGGTTCTCCTTGATGAGGTAGCCTGGATGTGTCAGATATGTTTGAGATTTTCAATAGGATGACTTACCGGCGTAAGCATACGAGACTCCAAGTCCGAGGCCAGCGACTAGTGAAGGAGTTGAGCGTGTCTTGAGGAATCCGGCGGTTCCTCCGGCGGCCACTAAAATAGTTAGATGACCTGCCATGTGATTTGACTGGATAGCTTACGAAGGGCTGAAAGGGTGAATGAAGGGTGATGGGCCATCTTGTGAATCAATTAGAGATGCTGTATCTAAAAGTGTTAGGGAGAGATTGTGAATCGTGGATCGAGTGTTGACGACATTCGGCTAAATAATGGCTGAATTGATTAGATAAGGGATTACCGACTCGGTCTGCACAAGTCATCCGAGGACCGAGATGGATCACGATAATCTAAACCCACTATCATATTTTATTTTTTCGTCTTTAAATATTGCACTCCTCATTCAACCTCACTCCACATCATCTGCAACCGTGCCATCTCCATCCATTCATCTGTTCGACCCGCATTCGACATGCCCTCATGCATCCCATTGAACATCTGCGCACTCGTCACCCCATATTCCGTCTCATGCCAACCTAGAGAACTGTTCCCGTGCAGATTACCATCCGTGGTGCCAGAGATTGATGCCATGCTATTCATACCCTGATACATAAGACCCAGCATACCTTGGTTCATGGCATTCATCATTCGCATCTCCTTCATGCATCGGATCATGTTGATGGTTGGTACCGTGGCGTTATACACCTCCATTCTTCTCGTACCGAATTCTCGGAACTCTTTCAATGCTGCTTCCGACTCGGCCGACCCAGGTTCTCCTGCTGCGCAAACATCGAGCCATTTCTGCCGCATTCGAGGTGACCAGACTTGACAGCAAAGATGCCGTTCATCAAAGACCTCCTTGAGAGGAATGTGGTCGGCAAGGATCGTCCCAGACACGAAGCTCATGTAGCAGTCTTGACAGGCAAGCACTTCTGGATATCCCCACCAGGTCGACTTCTCAAGAGACTTGAGACCTGGACAGAATGGCACCTTGGCCCATTTGACCACAAAGTCTCTAAAGTAGCTAAAGACTTGCAGGTCGATCGATTTATCGAATGCGACAAGGAATTGATGCGATCGGGGACTTGCGGAATTGAGACTACAGATAATTGTTGCTTCCTGGTCACGTTCCGCCTTGTCAAGGAAGTGCGCAACACCCGCCGTCTTCATGAGACCCTCATAGCAGGCCTCGCATATACTCACGTCTGGACATGCATCCACAGTCCACCAGTTGCCCCGGATGATACCATACTTTGTGCATGGTACAAGACGGCTGAGTGGTTCTGCAGCGCGGGAAAACACCTCGAAGTCATGACGCTCGAGTGCCACTTCTAGTGAATAAATCATGGGAACATTGTTACCGGCCAGTCTGCATTTCCATCTTTCGCCAAGCTGCTCCATAAAAGCATCGAAGCCAGTCGCCGGTATATGACGCTCGAACTCGTCCTTGAATTCGGTATGGGCCACCCTGTCTTGGTAGCAAGCTTCGCAGATGTGAAAGTTTGGGATTCCTCTCCGTGGTAGGTACCAACTGCGGGTGTTCGATTGGACTTCAATCTCTTCACATGCAGGTAACTTGATTCTTTCTGTGGCGATCTCGATGAAGCGCGACCAATCGTTATTCTTGGATGCTTCTTTGAAGGAAGTAGAGACAGAAGGCAGGCATATGTCGCACATCCAAGTCTCCCCGCTGTTTTGTTTCCGATATAGACCAAATTTGGACTCGAAAGCTGTGCCGACTACCAGGTCCTGGTAGCATGCTTCACAGGCCAGAAACCCGTTGATATCCTCATTAATCATGCCATACCATGTAATCCCTGCGCTCACTGTTGTGGCATTGCGTTTGGGGCACGGTAAAATCGTATGACGTTTCTTCATGTACTCGCGAAGGGGGCGAGTGTCCTTGGTTTGGAGGGCCTGAGGCCATAGGACGTCTTTGAGGCGTGGGTTCCAGAAGCCACAGATGGTGGTGGCATCCTCGGTTCTTTCAACAGAGACAAACTCACGAGCAAGCACAGAGCTCTCGATGTGATCGATGTAGCATCTTGTGCAGACGTGGTATTCGGGCACTTCTTGTAGGTGATACCATGTCATGTTGTATTGTACAGGCCTGCTTCTTGGACAATACAGAAGGTCTTTGCGAGGTGAGCCTGTCGCTTGAATATGTGGTGTCGGGAGTCGAACTTGTGTGGTAGCCTTGTTTATGTGCTTCACCTCGGTGTTGACTGTGAGGTTCTGCATCCCTGATGAGAGTTCAGTCAGGGGATCTGCTTGCACTTTCGCCTGGGTTTCAATTTTTGTGCCTCGAACTTCAAGAGGGTTTCTCTGAGGTTGAGATGCATCAAATATCGCGGATGGCTGTACTTGGGGAGCCACATTCGAGGGGCCTGGCCTGTCAGAAGTGCTAGGATGGAATTGTGTATTCACAGCTTCCTGTGATGGCAACGAACCATGTGTTGGCTCTGGCGGAACCGCTGTACTCGTGTGCTGGACCTGACTGGATGCAGATGGATCCGATTGCGTAGGCATGGTCAAGACAAACATATCTTGCTTAGAGTCATATGTAAGCTTTGGGGTAATCGAGGTGGTTGAGGTGTGGTGAGTAGGGATTGTTTCCGGCGGCTGCACAGAAGTCTGGGTTCGATGCTGCGATACTTGTTCTAGATTGTAAACATGCTCATTAGGAATGACCGAGGTGGCAGAAGTAGGCAGAGGATAGTAATAGTGATTGGAAGGGGTATGCTGAGGTTGGACAAGGGTTTGTGCATGTGACGTCCATTGTCCTGATATCGAGGTCTGTTGGTTCGAAATAGTTGTGGCTGAGTTTGCTTGAGGATGATACTGGTTGGGGGCGCTTTCTGGTAGCATTGCAGGTAAGATGGGTTGCGTTGGGCTATGGCCTTGAGCGGGTTGTCCTGGCGGCTGTACAAAAGTCTGCGTCTGGTTTTGCGATGTGTCTTGTCCTGTATTGTAAAAGTGTTCGCTTGACATGACTGGTGGGACAATAGTGGACTGAGGTTGATAGCGATTGACGACATCTCCTTGAGGTTGTGTAGAGGGCAAAACAGGTTGAGGTGTGCCATGGTGATGGGGAGCTGTTGGTGATTGTATGAAAGACTGTGTATGTGTTTGCCGTATCTCTTGGCCTGGGGTATAAGTGTTTTGGTTTGGACCACTAGACGGGATAGTAGAGCTTGGTTGAGGTGGGTGATGATTGGAAGCATTTCCTTGAGGCTGCACTACAGGTAGCTTTTGTTCTTGAGTTTGTAACCCTGCATTGTAGTTTGCTTGAGGTGGATAGTAATGGCGATTGGGATTGTTCCCTGATGTGAAAGATACTGTTTGTGTTTGAAGGCTTGTGCCCGTGGAAGTAGTATAATGACTTGGAGGTACTGTGGGCGTCTGAGTATCTGGCAATGTCGAGACATAATTTGGCGGCGTATTCGAGGTCTGTGGAAGCGAAGGCGGCGGGGGGTAATAGGTGGGATGCTGAGCGGTCCTGTCACCAGACTCCGTAACAGACAATGTAGCAGGCGGAGGTGGATATTGAGGCTGGCTTGTTGACGCAGCATCGTAGGTAGAGGGCACATGGTAATTCTGTTGCACCGGCGAGTGAGCAGCAGGTGTTGCAGGGCTCTGCTGTGTTTGACCAACAGAGTGCGCCGCAAGATAATCGAAGAGAGGACCTTGCTGTGCGCGGAGTGGTGTGACATAGGTCTTCATGAATTCGTTTGATTTGCTGTCGATTGCTTTTCCAACTCGGCTATACCACGATTTGGGTTTGGAGGTGCCTACAGGCGGAGGTTCAAAGTACGCCGGGTTGGTCGGGATCTGCTGCTGGGCTGTCGGAGCTTGGGGCACTGGTCTACGCTGAACGGGTTGCGGTTGATAGACGCCTGGAGTCTGCTGGTGATGTTGCTGTCTCGGTGGCAGAGGAGGTGGCATGTTTGACCCATGATGGGTAGGCCACGGCGGATTCGACATGTTTGCTGTTGCTGGTCGATGTTTGAAACAAGGAAAACGAGCATTGACTTGAAGGAGCGTTTGTATATTATATTCTTAGGCGAGGCACCCCAGGCACGAAAACGCCTTGTAATTTGGACATTCACAGACAGCTGACGTTCTAGACCACTTTGGATCACCAGCTGAGCTGCTAGCTGCTTGATACGGAATCCCTAGGCTGCTTTTGTGTCGCACGTTGAAGTAACCAGCGAATCAACATGTCTGTTGTTTGATGGAAAACGCTCAGATCAAGTTAGTGTAAGCGTTTCACAGCAAGATAATGCAACGTCACGCCGAAGCATTTATTTACTGTGCCACGGTTGGATGCGGCAAGCTCGGCGAGATTGTTGCTTCCACTGCAGAGGCTGACTTGGTTGGAATAGATGTTGTATGACATTATATTAGGAATAGTAGTATATACAAGAAGTATTATATCCTCATTGACTTGTGAGGTTTATTGCCGTTCGACTTGAACGTGAATGCCACTTTTAGGATGCCCTGGATCCCGCGTCAAGGGCAGCTCATCATCCGTACTGCGGGCAGTTCGACCTCGTCCACCAAAGGCATCCTGGGATTGAGGATCATCCTCAACCTTGACCTCAATTTCCATACGTCTGTGAATGCCGGTGTCCATGTCGGAGATGGACAGATCCTCCTCGGAACCACCAGACACAATCTGAGACTTGTGCGTCATTTGAATGGAAGCGCCAGGACCGGCCCATGCATCGTCAGTGTTTGTGTCCTTTGCGCGACTGCTCTGGTGGTTGGAGACAGATGCAGACGGGTAAAATTCGTCGGACATGCCCTTTTGGGCAAGGCGGGTGATGAGGGAAGCCATGGACATTTCAATGTTGAGCTTGACAAGGTAGGCGACGGGGTGGAATTGGATGAATACGGTCTGGTTGGGGAGAGACATGAGGCCGATAAGCATACCCTGTGATGGTTAGCGGTGGCATATAAAATGTCACATGTATACGTACATCCATGGCAATGGAAACAATCATGAGCTTTGCGTTGAAGCTGACAAGAGGCTTATACTTGCTCAGGCGGTTTTGCCTGAGCAGTCGCTGGTTGACAATTCGGAGAAAGTACCAGTTGAGGGCGGCGTCGATGATGAGGATGAGAACCTTAGAAGTACGATCCCAGTATTTGTTGATAAGAACGAATCTAGGTGGTGTCAGTACATGTCTTGTGTCAGATCAGACATGTTGAAACACCTACGTCTGACTGACGGGGGGGTCAACGTGCGCGGGGATGAAGATGACAAAGACTGCAATATTGATGCATGTCATGACGGCTGCGGTTCCCCATTTCAATTGTTGAATCGTCTTTCTCGACTCGGCAATGATAGCGATTCGATTGATGATGATTTGCATGAGAAGTTGTGTTTGAAAGACCCAGAAGAAGAGAATGAAAAAGAAGAGAGCGACACTAGGGATATGTCAGTGGGTTGAGTATCTCCAAGGCTAAGATACGCACCTGGCTTGGAGAGCACCATTGAGAAAGCAGTAGCCGAGTATACCGATTCCGATATTGGCGAGGATCTCACCCCAGATCATGTAGATGTAGGAGCTACGCAGCGGACTCTTGTTCCGTCTCGTCTGTTTGATGGCTTCCCAAACTGTCAGGAAGCCGAAGCCGAGAGTGAAGCCGGCAGCCATAGAGGCGACCTTGATGTCGGTCTGAGAAGCCATGATGTAAGGACTGAATGAAAGGAAAGACACAGGAGAAACAGACGAAAAAGAAATGATAGGAGGGGGGAAGGGATCGTCGGCTGGATATAAGAGAAACGTGGTTCGACATTCGGGAATGACCTGTTCTGGGTTTACCTCTTGCTGGTGGACGCTAAAAAGTCTCTCCCTCTTCTAGTCTCTAGACCTAGTCAGGTTCCACGTTTTTTTCTCCCTCTTCAGCTCTAGGCCAAATGTTGAGAATGTGGATCATGGATCTGGTGGCACTAGATCTAGCTGTATTTGTGTCTGATAACCTAGAGGCAGATCATGATGTGGCGTAGATCATTGGATGGGGGATCTGCTGAGGGAGGAGATTTTAATCCGGAATGATGGGATGAAGATACGAGAAGAGAACAAAGGCTATTGGCAGGCTTTGCTTGACAATGATTGGAAGCTTGTTAGGTGAAGAGCTGGAGGGTTGAGATGGAATGGCGTAGAAGAGAGGAATATCACTGGAGCACCACAAGCACAAGACCATGAGGCGTGACCCCACGGCATAATTCAATATAGTGATCTTCTTGGCTGCTTTACGTAACGTTGCCCCTTTCTCCTCAAAGAAATATCATTTACATGCAGCAACGTAGATCGGTTGTGGGAACAAACTGCAGATTCTTCCCGAATCCATGGCTAGGTGAAGGCCTGTGTGTCTTTGACCGGCGCTATTGGGCGGGATCTAGGGGGAGGAAGAAGAAGAAACACCGAGGGAACTGGGAGCCCTTGGAATAGGTGGGAAGACCTCGGCAACTCCACTGTCAAAGCGTGAGAATCCTCATTAGATGACAGGAGCTCGAACGTCAGGACAAAGGACAGGAACATCCAAATACTGACAAGCCTTGATTATTAGCGTCTTGTCTACTCTGTACCAGCCTGTCGGATCTCATTGCTTTTTCGGCGAATCTTGCCATTCCAGGAACAGTCGGATACTCCGATGGTGTGGCAGATTTTCGGGCTGCTTTTCCGGACGGCGTCGATTGAATCATGTAGTCTTTCTTGGCCGACGTTGAATGAATCTGACATTTGCACTTTATTGATCCTCTGGCCCGAGCAATAGAACGGCTCATCGGTGATTATTTCCAGAAGAGTAGAGAAAGGCACGTGGGATATCCTCGATAGTTGTGCACCCCTAACGCAGGCGGGATAGATAGGGTCGAGCTCAATTTAAGCTTGATGGGTGTCAACTGGTAGACTAGTATGGTATTTGATGAAGGGTCTGCAGTCAGGGATCTGTGGTCACAAATGAAACTCGACAAGATCAGGGGTTACATTGTGAGTGAGTTTATATTGAGGAAGACCAATCATGCGGAACCTGGTAGGTGTAGGTGTGATTTGACCTGATACTCGATCTTGATGGCCAAGAATCCAAACAGTCAATAGCATTCTTCACCTTAGCTAAAAGCATCCAAACGTCCACGATGGCTTCATGACTATTGAACGGAGATTCCCTTTTTGAAGCCAAAATCTCTTTCTGTTTGTCTTCTTTTCATCTCAAGGTCTTTCGCCCCATTTAACAAAAGAATCAATTTTTTGGTGGACAGCTGGTCACTCCACATGGCGGACAATCCTCCACTTGGGACGGAGGACAGCCAGGCTAGTGGCGATTTCTTGCATCCGGACATGGTTCCTTTTTCGTCGATAGGGCGGACATGTTTTGCTTTGAGACATCAAGATCTATCCCAGACTGTCGGAGAAGAGTCAGGGGCATTTCTGGATTAAAATGCGCAGTCAACCTTGCTCGTTCAGGTTGGGTATGGAATGCTAGACAGGCAGAGTACTGAGATAATATGCTGGTGGTGAAATTATCATCAACATTAGAGAGTATCAGCTCAAGTAAGCAATAATCCTCTTGATATTTCACAGCTAGCTCGAGACAAGCATTTGCATACCTTAATCATTGGTGAACATAAACCTCAACTGGACCATAGCTTAAGAGTAAACAATCAATTCATGGTTAAAACAAACTTCCGCTTATCGCTAGCTATGATACATTTTGATCATTATTCCATTCAAGTCATTCTTTTGGTATTCGATATGCCCTTTACGTCTTATAAGGCTTCTGACCAGCAACATTCCCTGGGGGAGAATATCTGGCCACAGTGTACCAACCTCCCTTGCCGTCACTTGCGGTAGCAATTGCAAATTTGGTGGTCTTGTTCCACATGATCTGAGCTGAGTTTTGTTAGCGGACAGCTCCTTTCTGCCGATGATGAACTTACTGTAATGGCCGTAGTTGGAAAAGTCACCCTTGGGAATTGATTCGTTCTTGTAATTGTTCTCTTCAGACAACCTGGTACACGTTAGTGATGCAATTCGACTGTTAGAAGCGTAACTCACCATCCCCTTGTACCCAAGGTGATAGGGTTTACGATAGTCTTGGAGGAACTGTCCACCCGTCAGTCCATGCGTTTCTTCCCGTAAACACTAAACATACGATGCATAGGCCAGGTTCTCGCCCTGGTTGACTCTATCTTTGGCAGCAGAATGAACAAACTTGTTCTCCTTTGCCAGCTTCTTGGCATACGCTGCAGCCTGCGAATAAAGCGACGAGTCCCACTGGAGTGTGGTGATGTTTCTGTTCTTGCGCGCCGCATTATGTAGACGGTAGGCCTCAGCTTGGTCGGAGCTCAGAGCCCTCGTGAAGAGCTGTTCGACCCATCGTTTGCTAAAGATGGAGTCGGTGTTTAGAATGCCCAGGTTGGGAAGCGGAATGATGGGTTCGGCATTGGAGAGAGCAGTGTCTTTGAAATCGATATTTACATCGTCGGAACTGATAAAGACGGGGTCGTCTACAGTGACAGTGAGATCACCAGGATACGGGGTATTTTCCTCGGCGGGGAGAGGATTGCTCAGAACATGAGAACTGAGGAGAAGTAGAGATCCGAGGTTTGAAAGATGCATGGTGAATATGGTAAATTGTTAGATAGAGTAGTATCTTGTAAGCAGATTTCTGGTGCTGGTTAATGTAGACAGAATTTACAAATCAAAATTAAAACATGCACCAGGGAACATCGACACTTATTTATGCTAGCTGTTTATTATTGAATTACAGTCAAGATCACAAGCCTTTTGTTTGCCCCTTGGCATCGCAGCTCAATGGTCTACAATATTGCATTCCATCCGAAAGGGCTCAAGGGTTGGAATGATGCGGGATCAACGAAACCGAAAGCATCAACTGACCAATGACATTTCTCAGACCTGTCAAAATGGAATGCCACTTTCGAACCCCTATAACTTTATCTTGATCTAGACCCTTTTCTTGTTCCGTCATAATTCAGGAGTTGTACAATGAAGTCAGTCGTGAATTGGCTGTGATGTAATACTTGATACACAATCAACAAATGGTAATTCCTGTAGCAAAAAGCCATTCTCCTCGCTGATGCAGGATCTCGTCCAAGCTGTATTGCTTCATTCGCTATATCCGAGTAGTTTTCACTGCGAGACGATATGGATGCCAGGGGAACCTCGAATTATTTTGGTTATTCAACTACACACCAACAATGATCCATCAAGTCCGATTAATCACGGCCCCTAACCCCTACAGGTGTATGAGATCGTGCACGATCCGATCAATGTCGTCACTTGTCAATCAATACCAGAGCATGGAATCATTCGACAAGTTTCAAGATTTGGACCCTGATTAAGGGTCTAAAACAAATTGATACCGTTGAACAAATCATCAAATTGTCTGGCTCAGGGTACCCAAACATCATAACCAAGGATCTACAGAACTTACCACGTCTGACGTATTACCACCTTCTCTAGACATCTACCACTGTCTTGTTCTTGTTTCCATGAGCACCTGACGTCCCATAACTTAGCGTTTGACAGGTTTGATGCCAGCCCGGATGCGGACGACTAGTTTGGATTGGTATGGGGATGGAACCTAAAGCGGATGATCTGCAACAAATTGGCGACAATGAGATTTAATTAAGATGTCATTTCGAATTTCTCGTACCTGGGCTTGCTGGTTCCTGCAGGTGGCGGATAGGTAGTACGGTGCTTGGGTTTCCACGAGTTGAATACTCTCATAGCATATTGAAAAGCCTCAGTCATGAAGGTTACACCCAAGATCTACAGTACTGTCCGGGATCTTCCCGAACATTCGTTCCCATGCTTTGATCCGCAGTCCTCAGCATCTTTCATAGGCATTTATGAGATCACAGCATCGATTGTACTTGCGTCATGGCTGAGATCACCAAGATCGCAACTCGATCTGCTACCACCACGTTTTGGTCTCAATTATTTTACATTTACTACTTCAAAGACCTCACGTGTATTCATCATCAGACCGCCAGTCGCGAACGTGGACCCATGTGACTTCATTCGATTGTCCGGTTATCCAACGCTCCCATGATCTTCGTCTCCAGAAGTAAAGATGATTCATAAAACCATCATAAAACCATCATATATCGCCACTCTTATCATCTACTAAACCCCAAGCATAATGCAAATCCAATCTATTCGTACCCGTCTCGCTACCATTGCCATCTATAATCTATAGTCTATGATAATTTTATTGCACCCATTAATCAAACACATCCATAACATAGCGAATATTTCGCTGAGAATCAAGCCACTCCTGTGCCTTCTCCTGCCCCATTTCTTCACCCTTTCTCTTCTCCATCTCCATCTTGATCTTGATCCATGACTCTTTGACTGAATCCGCCATGGCTCTGCTACCACAGATGTAGACTGTAGCACCCTTCTCCCAAAGGTCAAGGAAATCATCCTTGTCCTTCCACAGACGGTCCTGAACGTACTTGCAGTCCTCGCTTGATGCTGGTGCGCGACTGTATGCTCGTCGTACGTCAACCACACCCTGCTTCTGCCATTCGTCAAGTTCATCACGGTACAGATCATCCCGATTGGGAGAGCGGCACCCGAAGAACAGGATGGCGGGCGCGAGCTTTCGTCCATTGGCAATCATGATGGCTCTCTCCTGGAGGAAACCTCGGAAAGGAGCAAGACCGGTGCCGGCCGCAATACACAAGATCGGGGTCTGTTCTGGGTTCGAGGGCAGACTAAACGCCGCGGGGGATGAGCGGATGGCAACCTGGAGTGTGTCGCCTTCGCAGAGGTAATCGAGGAAGGATGTTGCGACACCGAGGTATGAGCCGTTACCAGAAAGCGAGGGCTTGTTGAGGACTGAAAAGGTGATGGTGACGTTCTCAGGATTCCAGAGAGGAGATGATGAGATGGAACTGATAATGTTAGGTTTGTCATTTTGAGAAGTACAGGAGACTTACTACTGTCGGATGCGCATGGAAGGTAGCATCAACAAGAAAACATCGATGGGAACGTCGACGGATGGGAAGCGTTCTAGGATATCCAGGACAGACACTCGTTTGGCGGCGATCTCAGTGCCGTATTCTTCATTGGCCAGTGATTCAAGTTGCTTTTTGATGGCCTCTTCTTCCGAGAACTCTCCAATGGTAAGAATGTTCTAATCCAGTTAGCTAACGTCATCACTCTGTCCAGAAACTTACCCTCTTGGTGGCTGGCTGAGACAGCTCGACATATGAGCTCAAAATGTCATTCGCGGAGACAGAGCGAGCTGTAGGAAGTGCTGTTGATGATTTACTCGAAATCTCCAACTGAGCATCAAGTGGGAGCTTGAAACGACGCATCACCCGTCTGACCGTCTCCTGGGGGTTGATGGGAAGGATGGCAAGGTAATCACCAGCAGTGTACGAAACACCCTCTGGCAACTTGATCTGCACGTGCTTCTTCCTGGGGTTACTCTCATCTCCCTCGACCAGAGTTCGCGCCTCTACGACTGTGCCCTGCTTGACGTCTGATCGCAGAGTAGACGCTCTTAAGCTCGACACACTCAAGTCAAGTCTCTCAATCTTGTTGCCGGCTTTCTTCTCCACATTATATCGGGATTCAAGTGCCGGCCACAAGACGTTGTCCTCCCATGTTTCGAAATCAGTAGAGACCATATCAGTTGAGGCATCCGTGAGACCAATCTCGACAAGTCTAGTAGCACCATTCTTTTCAAGAGTACTGTCCACCAGTTTCGGGATACGGTGGAAGGTCTGCACCCAGTCCTTGTGGCCGCATCCAAAGACGGCGTAGGGCACATCCTTGAGAGACTTGGAGGACTGGTCGAGGGATTCAAGCCAGGCAACAAAATGGCCGGCGTTGTCGGGGGGTTGACCCTCATAAGATGCTGTGATGATGACAACAGGGTGGTCGCTGGGGAGTTTGTCCTTGCCGCTGTCTAGACAATCGATCTGGGAAACCTTGAACCCGTGGGCGGCAGCGTCGGTAGCCACCCTTTGAGCCAAAGATTCGCAAGTTCCGCTGTTTGAACCATACAGAATGGTCAGAGGTACACCATTCTCGACCTTGTCGGCAGATTGACCCGCAAGCTTCTTCTGATCGTCTTGTTCGATTGGCAGTCCTGCTAATCTGCGCTCCAGTGAAGTGGGGGTGAGGTTATCGCGTAGGATCGCTCGCATGTACATATCCTTGGGCTTGATTGTCAGAGTCTGCTTGTAGTCGAGCTTGTATTCTGGGTCGAGAACAAAGTTGAAATTCTGCAGAAGCATCGTCATGACCAATAGGGCCTCTTGCCAAGCGAATGGACGGCCGATGCAAGCTCTCATTCCGTTGCCAAAGGGTTTCCAAGAGTTGGGGAACTCTTTGTTGAGACGGGCAAAGTTCTCATCAAACATACGTTCGGGCTTGAATTCAAGGGCATCGTCGCCGTATACCTTGGGGTCAAGGTGGGATTTGGAAAGTAGGTTGACGATTGTCTCACCAGCCTTGACGGGATACTTGCCAGCAAGAAGGGTATCCTCAAAGGCCTCGACTGTAAAGAGTGGAATGGTCGCGTTTAATCGAAGCGTCTCACGAAGGACGCCGTTCATGTACGGTAGCTTGGAGAGGTGCTCTACCTTGATGGCGCCCTTGCCGACAACTTGATCAACTTCGGCCTGTGCTTTCTGATACGCTTCAGGGTGTCGGAGAAGCTGATAAAATGCAAAGGACAAGAGTCCCGAGGTTGTCTCGTGACCTGCAATCAAGAAGGTAATGAGGTTGTCCATGATACTCTCGTCAGTCATTTTCTTTCCCGTCTTGGGATCAACACCGCTCAGCATGGCAGCCAAAAGATCCTTGCGGTCGCTGTTTCCTGATTTGCGCGCTTCCAATACAGCCTTTGCTGTGCTTCTCATGACGTCGATGTCATGCTCAAACTTTTGATCTCTGCTGCGATAGACAAATGAAGGCAGAGGAGGACGTCTCGGCTTCTCTCCAGCTTCAGTGAGGAAATCGCCCATGGCTTCGATGAATGGATGTAGCTCAGGTGAGTAGTAGCTGTTGAAACGGAAGCCCATGGAACACAGGGCCAGGGTATCTAACGTTAGGCGGGTAAAGTCATCGGTGACCATGATGGGTGTGTCTGGTCCAAATCGAGCCCATTTCAGGGCGAGTTGTGAAGCGACATCGTGCATCTCGTCGTACATGCCTCGAATGGAAAGAGGGCCAAAAGCTGGCATGAGGACTCGGTGAGCGATGCCCCAATTCTCCTCACCCATTTTTGCCTAATCGATCAGTATACATAGCCAGTGATGGGGGTATGCACATGCACATACAGTAAACAATCCATCGTGAACGCCGGCTCTGACTTGCTATTGATTGTTAATGAGTGGACAATGAGATCATGCTCATCACATACGCTCAATGCTGAGTTTACTGATTTCTTGAAACGCTTCTCGTCGCATGTCTCGTTGACCAACTCCTGGGTGGACACGAGAACGACTGTTCTTCCAGGAAATCTCAATCGGTAAATTTCGCCTTGAATGTGTTAGCTTCAATAATCGACGCGCCACGATCTGGCATGATGCGACTAACCACATTGGTCGGCGAGGCTGTTCATGGAACCCAGGGGGAATTCAGGGTCGATGGAGTTGATGTTGCCAAGCAGGGGAAGACCCTTTGGCTCTGGAATTTGGACGGTCTCTGTCATGGTCGGTAACGTACAGTATTTTACCAGACTAGATGATTGAAGCTGGCAATCTGATGGGAGAGAGGGAATTAAAGGTTGACATTGGAACAAGTGGCGATCATGGTGAAAAATTTACACCTAAAATAACCCACTGATTAGATACATACAAAAGATGAGACAATCAACAAGCTATGACACAATTCGATTCAATGCCTCGGCTCGTATCATGCTGGTCTGTGCTAAGGTCCCCGAATCACTGGGAGAGAAAAGCTGCATGAGATTGCACTCTCCGTCGGGAGAAACACAGACGTAACATCAGAGGCGAGTAGTCCAATAACTGACGCAAGAAGAGATTATCTAATGTCATGCCAGAATGTCTCTTCACGGCCGTGTTTGCCTCATACAGTTAAAAAGTCCTGGCCGGACTTTATAGTCGGTCCACTAGATGCCGATTCGCCGATATCTTGGCCCCTGAGTCGGTAGTTGTATGGATGATTTCTGATTGGATGGATCGAAGAGCGTCAACGGGACAGGTTCCGACTTGCTACAAGTGTGTCTTGTCTACGTTGTGATTGGCTATCCATGAAATTCTCAAGAAACAATTGGCCATCGTGTTTCAACAATCACCTCTGGTTTCGTGGTCTAGTTGGTCATGGCATCTCGTTAACACCGAGAAGGTCCCCGGTTCGAGCCCGGGCGAAATCACATTTTTGTCTCCGACGCTTTGCTTGTTGAACTGATGAAGCAGAGCTGCGATGGTGGCTTTTTGTCCGTTGGCCATGCCGCAGACGGCTTTAGACAACCAGGTTAAATACGACGTGAGACACGTGGTTTCTGTCTCTCAGGGGGGGGATTAAAACACAGGGCGCTTGGAATAAATTTACGAGAGTAGCTACTCGACTCGTACTAGCCAGGACACAATAGTCGGGCTGGGAGGCTGTGTTCATTAATATCTAAACACCAGCATACAGAAACAACAAACCAGGTCCGCTAAAGTCATCTATCGTATAGCATATAATGCGGCAGCACTACATTGCAATAACGAGAGAAATATAAGCATAGCATTCCATAGGGTGGCCTGGCCAGGTAAAAGCCTCTCGTTAAACACCATCGGGGTCGGGTTGGGCTACCCTAAGGCAGTGAAGCTATCTAGAACTTCGAATAATTGTCAGTTGGTTATTATAATTGTTTGTATTTATCCTGATTAATTCGATTCAATATTCTTGCTGTTTCTATCGCTGCTGTGGTTATCAGCAAATGCGCATATACCCTCTACATTGACGTGACGGGTAACAATCATCATAGTAGCTCATCATTGATGAGATTGCAGAGCAAAAGTCTTCCATACATCATATCGCATGTAGTGCTGCCCACGATGGGATGTATACTAGCAGCCCAAAACATATCCGATTAAGCAACATAGTTGGCTTCCATCCAACCACCATCCACATACCACTCCTGCTTCGTCACCATTCTACTCTCATCACCCAACAAGAAAGCAATAGACGCAGCAATCTCCTCAGGCTTGGCATATCTCTTGATAATGGAGGTCAGATTCTCGTCCTCCGTCATGGTCCATGTTCCCTGACCATTAGGCAGATGAAGAGGCTGACGGATCATGTCCGTATCGATACATCCCCTGGAATTGTCAGCCAGTGTGTCAAGATCCGCTTTCGGTTCCACTTACGGGCACAAGAGGTTGACTCGGATGGGGTTCTTGGGATACTTGGCTCCTCCCTCGTATGCGGCAGCGTGGCTAAGACCACGGATGGCGTTCTTGGAGGCCGCGTATGCACCCATGTTACCAGACGCGTACTTAACCTGCTGACTTCCGCAGTTGACAATACTGCCTCCGGGTTTCATGTGCTTCATTTCATATTTGATGCTGTTGAAGGTACCGATGACGTTCACGTCTAACACCTCCTTGAGCTCAGAGAGTTCCAGCTCCTCAATGGGATGGATGCTCTTGTTCATCTTGGCTTTCAACCTGTTAGACACTTATAATATGGCATCAGGGAATTCTGGCTCACCTGCTACGTTGGCAGCACCATCAAGTTCACCCCACTTGGCCACAGTCGACTCGATCCAGTTCTCGACATCCTTGGGATTGCTCACATCAACAGGGAAGCTCAAGATACGACCCTCGACGTTAGGGATGTCCTTTTCGATATCGGCGATAGCCTTCTTCAAATTCTCCTCGGACGTCGCCGCCATAGACACCTTGGCACCTCGTGTGAGGAGGTACCGAGTAAGAGCAAGACCGGTGCCCCGGCTCGCTCCCGTCACGGCAATTACCTTGTCTTGAAAGGGGTATGGGTTGGCCATTGTGATTTGAAGAATTAAATTGCTTGGTTGATGTGCGTTTAGACGAGAGCGTATCGTAACCGTTACACACGATCCTGGGTGTCTACTCTAGATTTTATACGCGACTCCAGCACAGACATTGCTTCCGGAGGGGTCGCAATCTAAACCAATGCACGTTTGACGGAGAGGGTATTCCCTAGCTCCGTAGATAAGCCAAGAGAATGTCAACGGTGCCGTGGTAGGCATGTGCTGGCAAGGGGTCTAATTTGGCTCAGATCTTCAGGAGCTTTACCAAAGTGGTG
This sequence comes from Fusarium dimerum, assembly GCA_013623525.1. Taxonomy (NCBI): domain Eukaryota; kingdom Fungi; phylum Ascomycota; class Sordariomycetes; order Hypocreales; family Nectriaceae; genus Fusarium; species Fusarium dimerum. The sequence goes on from JABGLY010000026.1 coordinate 109,690, forward strand.
GACTTCTATGTAGCAATGGGAGCGAGATCCCTGAGGTTCGAATAATGGACATGCTAGGCATGCATATATCATGAATCGTCATCACTTCTCAATGTGAAAAACATCCGGCACCATGGCGGTGGATTCCATCAAAGTCACTTGTTACTGGCTGTAACACGAGGACGCGTTTCATCTCTTGCAAGGAGTCTTTTCTTACTGGAATCAGTCTCAACTATCCCTTGTCAGAACAATAGAACAACCAAGAATCATCGTGCTTTGCCTTGTTCAACTCGACCTTGATTGATGTGCCATACAATATTTCGTGATGCATAGGGGAGAATAAATTGCCAATTTGCCTCCGTGGACAGAAAGTCTTTCATGATATATCAGAAAAAGGGTCTCTCGGACCATTTCTTTCCTGCTCATTCACCGTGTTATTGCCCAGGGCTCACGTATGCATCTTGGCAAAACACCAAGGGTTCACATCCTTTCCATGGCCGCCGTGCAAATCATTGCTTTTTGGAAAACGTTTCCCCTAAATGCCAGAAATGCCCAGTGTTCAGCGGAGCAGAGCGGATATAATAAAGTGGGAACAGTACCACGTCGTCTAGACAGCTGGCACCTTGGCAACGTATACGGGATGCAGTCTCTTCTTTGTTGGAGGGCATCTTTTGAGAGATTCATTCAACTCTCCTGACACGGTATCGAATACTGTCAATCCAAGCTGTTGGTAAGAACAAGAGATGCGGGAATCTGAGCGATCTGATGCTACTTGATGTCCATGTGAACATCCCTCGCCTGTCACCAACGATTATATTTCCGATAGTAGACAGCGTTGCTTTGTTCCATCTCGCTTACCCCTCAAATTAGCCCGGTTTAGAGTATGTATTAGACTGGTTAATATCTCCGAAGCTTGTCCAGACATCAACTCGAGTCACTCTCATAATCCTTGGACACCTGTCTCTATCTCGTGCGACTTCGCATAAGAGATCCGCAGAGGATTACGACACATTCTAACCATCAGTTCAGTGTCGGCAGATATTCCTCTGTAAAAACTCAGCATAAGGATCCTGTCATGTTAACCCGATGCAGGTGAGCGGGCCTGGGATCCTTCGTAGCCCACTATACCAGGGATATCCGGTCTTGGACGTCTTCCTTGTTTTCACTTACTGTACTGCACTGTGGTGTACTATGGTGTACCATGAATGCTTCCAAAGTTATAGTCATCTCATAAAGTAATGATTGCCCGTGACGTCGCGCTGATGCCCAGGCGGTTTGTAACATCCGTTATGATAAATTCTGAAAGATCAACTGCTGCGACGTTGCGGTGCAAATGCATATGCTGTGTCAAAAGCACCACAAATGCATGATACATGGGGGGTGCCCTCGCCTCATCCGTTTGGGGCGATACTGAACGAATTCACAGGCATTTAACAGAAGGGGGCGAATGGATCGATACTGACCACATGCTGTCTTGTCACTTTAACAGTTGTTTTAGATGCAAACTCACTAAATTCACCAACACTTGTCCGGTTCATTTGAGCTGTACCTTTTTCGATATATAGTTCTTCAAGAGAGGCTAGGCTGTTGCCCGCAGACAAACACCGGCAGCCTCATCCGTGTACAGTAAACTCGAAACATACTGGAGAACCAGGGCCATGGATTCAACCCCTGAAGACCGTTGAATTATCTCCCCATAAGAACAGTGCACCACATCAGAAGTCTCCTGGCCGCCAAGAGTAGGGACCGATCACTGCGGGATCTGAATGGCAGCGGATACGGCCTCGTTCCAAGTTCCTGCATTGCCCCATCGCCTCCTTGAAAGGATTCTGTGCGCCATCCGAACTGGGTCGGAGAGAAAAGAGAAAAGAGATGGATTTGTTCAGGTCGGGGAAATAAAAGTAATGAAACCTCCTGACCTACGCCCCTGTCGAGAACTGCCGCATAGGCTTATTTTCCTGCAGATCCTATCAGATGGGTTTTCTCTTAAAAGATGCCAGGTTCGATTTGAACTACCCCGGGATTTTCGTATGAAAAAGAAAGCAGCGACCCGTTCAAGTTCCTTTGTTGATTTTATGCTCTTCTCTTTGGACAAGCCTACCATACGACTACGACGGCCAGAGGCCACAAGATTCAGCCATCATGTCTGATACCGTCTACATGATGGAGCCGCCTGAGGGCCAGGACAGATGGGATGCTGGTAACATGGCGACGACACAGACAGTTATCGGAGCGGCCCTGTTCACTTTCGCAACGATTGTTTACGTTCTACGAATTTACACCCGGTTACAACTCATGAATAACGCGCTGCGACTGGATGATTGTGAGTTGGCCGATGACTATACACGGGTTGCTCTAACATGATCAGACATTACTGGTGCCTCCCTCATAGCATGCTGGCTATTCTATGGTAGTACTATGGGCAGTAGGTTCATCATTCCGAATCTTCTAGAGAGATACTGACAGTAGTAGTGGTTGCTCATGGTGGATGCGCACGTAATTTCTGGCAGGTCACCATGCCCATGTACGAGACTCTTCTCAAGGTAAGTCACCGCAGTGTTCACGTGTGCCAACTAACCTCGGGCAGTGGACGATTCCGGTCAACATCTTCTACATGCTGTCGTCCGACCTCGCCAAGATCTCCCTGCTATTCTTTTACTTGCGCCTGTGCCCCGAACGGAAATTTCGAATCCTCGTTCAAACCCTAGTCGGATTGTTCATCCTATACGCCGTCGTCTACGCCATGATTAGTCTATTTGGATGCCAGCCCATTCACGCCTCGTGGGATCTCGCCGCTCAAGCCACGGGGAAATGTGTCGACAAGTTCGGTTTCTTTTTGGCAGCGTCTGTCGCCAACGTTGTTATGGATATAATAATCCTGCTTCTGCCGCTGAGAATCGTCATCCCTCTGCAGATCCCACGACGTCAAAAGATCTCGCTCTTGTTCCTATTCACAACTGGTGGATTGTAAGTTCGACTGCCAAGCACGACAGCGGTATTTGCTAACTGTGGTTAGCGTCATCATCGTCGCCATTTACAACTGTGTCTTGACAGTTCAACTTTTCAGCAGCCAGAACTACACCTGGGGTCTCGCTTACGAACTATGCTGGATGTATGCTGAACTGACAGGCTGCGTCATCTGCGCTTCGGCCAGTTCCCTTAAGCCCTTCTTCACGCGATGCCTCCCTGGTCTATTCGGTTCTCACGTCGACAGCTCAACACACCCATCGCACGGTACTCCCGGAGGGTCATATGCTTTGAGAAGTCGACGCCAGCTGAGCCGCAAGCAACCGGATGCTATTGAGCTGCACTCTGGGGATGATTCAGAATCCGCGCGGAAACTCAACTACGACGATGAAGCAAAATTATGGACCAATCCGGACACTCAATCGAGCCAGATAGTCAAGGTATCGGCCAAGAAGCCTAAAAGATCATTCTCCAACACCTATGAATCCAGGTCTAGGAGTAACTCGAATGCTCAATCGACAAACCCAGTCCCGAACCCCAGAGGTATCAACATCGTTTCAACGACGGAGGTTCTCTATAGTCCGCGGGAATAGGGTAAAAAGAGAGGTGTGAATAGCATCAGTTGCAATTTTATATGCAAGGATAAATAGCGAAGGATCTAAACAACCATTAAACATGAATTTCTTATTGTGTAATAATTGATAGAATCAATCAAGGGCGGCCTCAACCTGTGTTATTCCTGTTTCACGACTTCCGATCTGCAAGGCCAGTACCTGGCTCTCAGCTATGATATGGAAGCATTGCTTTCAGTGGTATGTAGGTTCTTATCAGTACCTATCGGATCGTTGATAACTCACCAATTAAGACGCTTACATAACTACTCTTTGAGATTAGATCAACCCCTCACAACTTATCAATATCCGTCTTTAAACTCATCCCGACAACATCGCAAGATAACATGCCTCCAAGTCTAGTGTTACAGCCTCCATTGCTCAACTCAGCAACACCGTGGGCTACTACGTTGGAAAACCTCATTGACATCTTGTCTTCTCCATCCACCGGCGGCGTCACCACCCGGACTTCTCTTATCACTGCGTTTGACCACCAGCATGATCAACACCAATACCTCTTCTTCAATCCCGCTACTACCGTACCAAACCCAGGTACATCTTCTACACCAGAATGTCCAGCCGGCCATACAAGTGAGGCTACAGCTAGTCTGAACAGTCTAGGCTACAGCCCGATCCCTTTGGACGGCTATCTGGATTTCTTGTCAGAGATTTCTGATAAGCTTCCTCAACTCAAAAAGACGGTCATCGTGAGCGTCACTGGTCCTCCTGAAGAGATCAAGATGTGCTATGAGCGTATCGAGGAGGCTGCACAACGTCTGCCCTTTCCTTTGGCTATGGAAATCAACATAAGCTGCCCCAATATCCCTGGTGCACCGCCGCCCGCCTATGACGAAGTAGCGCTCTCGCGATATCTTACTGTTCTGCCGAAAGAGCCAAAGCTTCCGGTAGGCATCAAGACACCGCCGTATACCCATACTGGACAATTCACAGCCATGATAAATGCTGTGCGAGGTGTAGCTTCGTCATTGAGCTTCATCACCGCAACAAACACACTGGGGTCCTGCTTGATTTTTGACGGACAAGACGTGGATAATCCAAATCCCCAACTACCGGGTTTGGGTATTGGTGGAATGGCTGGGCCTCCCTTACATCCTCTTGCTCTCGGTAATGTGGCGACGATACGAAAACTCGTAGACGAGGAGTCCTCCCTGAGGCATATTCAGATTATCGGTGTAGGTGGTGTTCGGGATGGTCAGGGCTATCGCAGGATGAGGAGTGCGGGCGCATTTGCTGTGGAGGTTGGGACTGCTTTGGGTGATCAAGGTGTTGATGTATTTGAGAGGATCGAGAAAGATGTAGATGGGAGGTGGTGATACTCGAGATGCAACTCTGTCCTGTCATATTATTGGCATGTTTCCGATTTACAATCAGCATGGTCTCAGGGCTGATTAATTCAACCTCGGTGGCATGACACACGACCATGATCTTCTTCCATGGACGGTGACTTCAACAACCTTTCGTTAAACCCCTCACTGTTCTGTAACCTTTGTAAATCACCTCAAGATCTTCATAGTCTTTGCCTCGGCACATACCGGGATGGACACTCCACATTACTTACTAATGCCGACTATGCCGAACCATCCATGTGTCAACTCTCAACATATCCGCTCGACAGAATACGCATTCTCCAGCTTTACATCCCAAGTTTTGTTCCTTAGAAATAAAGGTTGAAGATATGCCGGGTTGGACTCAACTTTATTCCCAACTTGGTAGGGGAGCTCGTATATTTGACCGTTTTAGTCCAAGACGACCCGATCATTTGGACAAGACCCCTGCACATGGTGGAATTGCGGACTTTTGTGACCCAGAATTTACTAGTTGAGTATCATGGGTCAAGGGCTCGGGATTGGTAATCACTGCCGATGGTAGGTGATGCAACGCTGAGTCCGTGGGTGAGATAATTCTCATTGCCTCTCCTCGTCTGTACTTATAGTCTCAATGTCCCTTCTATCATCTCTATCATCACAGACAATCACTCAGCATTCAGTCCATTCCCAAGTCATTAGTCTTTAACTTGCAATAACTCGAGCCATTCTCATCATCATTCACCATGACTACCGTTATCCTCCAGTACCCCTCCGGACACGAGTTCAACACCGACTACTATGTCAACACCCACATGCCTCTTGCTGAGAAGTGAGTGCAAGATCAGACCAGACGTCGTGACTAAGGCTAATACAAAAATATAGGATTTGGGGACCATATGGCCTCTTGAGCTGGAAGGTCGTCACTGTTGAAGCTGAAGGCCCAGTCCAGGTGTACTCCATCGTGCACTTTGAGAGCAACGAACAGTTTCAGAAGGCCATGTCAGCACCTGAAGCAAAGGAACTCCATGACGATGTCAAGAACTATACGACGGCCCAGGCGACAGTTGTTGTTGGAAAGACCGTAGGAAGCTCTTGATTGTATAAGGATGGCATTATCGAAGAAGGAAACAGTTGATACCTACATCTTCACGTCAAGATGAGTGCTTTGCGCTATTGAGGCTGAGTGCTGGGTATTTGTGATGGATTCAATGCGATTGCATGTTGAAATTAGACATAGAATTCTTCAAATGCGAAATGTTAGCACACATACAAGATATATAGATTGAGTATAATCAACACAAATGACCAATAATCTCCCACCTCACCATCATTATCTTGGCATCAAGCATGAGAGACTTGACGTGGTCGAATTGTCTGGGACGATTCAGAATGCTCAGCCCTGAAGGAATGAAGATGCAGGCAGATATGCGCTAGACATCTCGGACTGAGTCACTCGGCTTGCATCCCCTGCAATGATACACCAAAGATCATTCACAACACCCAATTATTGGACCAATCCTCATGTCGCCGATTGGTGAACTCGGACTAGATCTCACCGCAGGCAGAAGTGCTGGGATTGTGCGACGGGTAGGCCTCCGGCTTGCTCGTTTATGCACTGAACCGCCTGCTGTCAGCTTAGCTCAACGCCCGCAGAGGGGACTTTGTAGGGGGCAGCTCTGTGATTGGGGTGCTGAGGGCTGGGCAATGTCCCCGCACTTTTAGGACGGGCTGGGACTGGCCCTGGTCTGCAGCCTGCGGGCAGGTGAGTCAGCCTAAACTAATGCTTCACTATCATGACCATGTTAGGCAGACAAGCCATGATGAGAAGGTCATGAATAGGGGAAGGGATATGTCGTGATGTATTGCCTATAGATATGAAGTTGTTCTCTACTATTTTCTTTCATTCTGCATCCCCTTCATCATTCATCAAAGGTCATAATATTCACCTTTGATTACCTCCCAGCGCATAACCATCATTCTGTTTTTCCATTCTGTTCATCTTCACATTCACTTTTAAATCATGGCTCGTCCTGCTAGAAAGTCTCGCGGCGGTCACCATCCCGTTCAACCACGACCTGCCCGCGAGACTGATGTGGAATACATTGCTCTTCAGAAAGAAGCTGAACGTCGTGAACGCATCCTGGCTGATCGTATCCGAGTTGCTTCCAAGTGGCGACCCAAGATCCCAGAAGTTCGCAAGGTCAACTTTGAGGACTTCAAGAACCGCTTTCACGGCGTTGATGAACAGGACTATGCTGTTGATGTCCTTGTTGGTGGTCCTGAGCTCCAGGCTCAGATCCGTCGCGAACAGGGCCAACGTCGACGAGAAGAGATTGCTCGTATTCGACAGAGTTACCTTCGTGTCTATGATGGCGCCCCCACTGGTGCACCAAAGATCGATATCTTCGAAAAGTCAAGGCGCGACAAGAAGAGCGAGATGACACCGTCTTCATCTGCCGAGATTCATCGCATCCGTATCCAGTCACAGCCCATCCTTGGTCACTTGACGTCTCTCCTCAATGACACAGAGCAACGATCAACGCCACGCACATTCATGAGACCTTTCAAGGCTCTCGTCTACTTCCAGCCCAAGATGAAAGAGATCCTGGCTACGCTGGAGGAGAAGTGGGGTGACGTTGAGGACCTGGATGATGGTGAGATTGTTGTTGATCAGCAGAGTGATGATCTTGGAGAGGTCCTTACCGAGGAAGCGCTGGACACTTCCTCAAACGAAGGAAAGACCGAGGACGACACTGAGTCTCTGGTTTCAGTTGACTCCAACGTTGACGAGGACTTTGATGGTCTCATGGACAGCCCAGAGGCTCTGAGAGATATGCGCTGCTACGTCGACTTTATCGACAAGGAGATCATGCCCCACCATGGCAATCTCGGACAGCACGAGGTTGAAAAGGTCAAGTTTGACGACCTCTGGTCCCTCTTCCGCGTTGGCGACCTCGTCTACATGCCCGCCGCTGGAGAGGCTGGTGGCCGCTACCACCAAACGTGGCGAATCTACAAGACCAAGGTCCCCGAGCCAGACTTGAAGAAGAAGACACCCATTGCATGGAAGTTCTATACCGATGAACTGGAAGAAGTGGAGGATGTACCAACATTCGAGGTCTCTGCTTACTACATTGATCATGATGGAACGTCCTTTGGTTCCGTACGACGCAAGTTCGAGATTGAATCGTTTGTCGGCGAGCGACACATTGATTCACTCGAGGTGTACCCCATTCGCTTCAGACACGACCACCAGCAGTTCCTATCATCGCTCAAGGACCAGGGCAGAAACTTTATCAAGTATCTCGATGACCGCCACCAGCAGTACAGTGCATGGACTCTGACCAGAAACCCTCCCAGCAGGTCATCTGAGCCTGATGATGAGATCCTTCAGAACGAGGATTACGAAAAGATGCGCCATCCAGAGTTCGTCGAGAGTGATGTGATTGTTGATCTCACCGAGGCATACCAGAAGATGCCTGACTGGCGACCAGACTTTCATCAAATGACTCTCAACAAGCCCATCAGGTGTGGAGTCTACCAGGATGATATCCCCATCCAGCATTGGTTCAACGGCACCCGACAGACCCTTGCATACTCTCAAAATGAAGTTGTGCAAAAGGCCGATGGTGTTGAGAAGCGCCAGCGTCGCGACAACCTCGCCGTCGACCCCTTCCTCCGCAACAGGGTCAAGGGATCTCGCGTTTTCGAGAGCAACCCCAAGGCTCTGGAACTCCGGGATGAGGATCTTGTGCTTCTGCCCAAACGAATGTTTGCCTATGCACTACGCGAGCGACGTTTCCTGCCGATCGATCTGAACCTTCTCAAGCCCATCCGTCGTGAGGCAGGTGTGTTTGAGAACCTGAGAATCCAGCGCGACTACAAAGATGTCGTGCGAGGACTGGTCATGTCGCACTTCCAGCGAAAGTCCATCGAACGTCGATACGCCGATGCAGCCACCGAAGGGCCAAGTCAGGATCTGATCCAGGGCAAGGGTCGAGGCCTGGTCGTGTTGCTTCACGGTGTCCCTGGTGTTGGCAAGACAGCAACGGCAGAGGCGGTGGCCATGGAGAACCGCAAGCCTTTGTTTGTCATCACATGTGGTGATCTTGGACTGACACCACACGAGGTTGAGCATTCGCTCAAGAATGTGTTCCGCCTGGCCCACCTCTGGGACTGTGTCCTTCTTCTGGACGAGGCGGATGTTTTCTTGTCGCAGCGATCCAAGCTTGACATGAAGAGAAATGCACTCGTATCTGTGTTCTTGAGGGTGCTGGAGTACTACAACGGTCTGCTGTTTCTGACAACAAACCGTGTTGGTACGATTGATGAGGCTTTCAAGTCTCGTATCCATCTCTCGCTCTACTACGTATGTTTCTCCCATCTTGTACTCATTGTTGTTACTAACACGTTCTCCAGCCACCCCTCGACAAGACGCAAACCCGTGACATCTTCCGCCTCAACATTGCCAAGCTACGACAGATCGAGTCTGAGCGACACCGAATCACTGGCGACCCCGCTCTTATCATCAAGGATAACGAGATCATTGAGTTCGCATCTAAGCACTATGAGGATCTCGCTCGTTCCACCGGCTGCTGGAACGGTCGACAGATCCGAAGTGCATTCCAGATCGCGTCCAGCCTTGCCATTCACAACTATACCACCCAAGCTGAGCTGGCTCGTAGTCGTGGACAGTCACCACCTGCTGCGCCAGTGTTGGACAAGATTTGGTTCGAGAAGGTGCAGATGTCGACGCAGAGTTTTGATAAGCACATGAAGAAGGAATCGGGAATGTATGAGTCGGATATTCCTCTTCGTAGCACGTTCCATGATGATGATTAAGGTCGCAGATGACTTTGGAGTTTGGGTTATGAGGATGATTCACGATGTATTTATTAGTCTGGCATTTAATAGCGGACATCCATTGCTGGAGGTGATTTACACACTCGTCCTGATGTATCAATTGAATGTAATTGATTAACCATATTGAACAGCCCTAGAATCAATTGATCTTTCAGTTGAGCAATAATCTTCTCGGTATCCAGACTTGGTGACTGTAGGCGCTTGTTGAGCAAGGCCTTCTAGTGGCTTTGGAAATGTTACAGTCATTACCTTGATTGTCTCGTCTTGATGAATACTAGTAAGAGACTGCTAATTATCTAATGTGAGAATCTCTTAGTTGAGGATGAATCGAGAAGCTATGATTAGCGGAGATCGATCTTAACTATTCTATGCCGATAATCCTCGGTCTCGTTCAAGCGTCTTCTTGTCCTCGTGTCCCATTACTCCTTGCGTTTTAGTTTCAGTAGCACAATTTACCATCACTCGAACAAACCGGTTGTACCTTGCCATACGCGTCCTCTGAGGAGAAGGAATGTTTTGGTACTAGCTCTGGCCAATACCACGAGGTTATGCCTTGGTTTTCACCCAACCAACACGGCTAAAACCTTTGTTGGCTTCACTAGTCTCAGAGGAAACCGTGTGATGACGCAGTAGAATCTGTAGCTGAATGAGACATTACTGATCAAGTGCCGGATATCGGCAGTGACTTGTTGATGTTGGTTTACTTGGTTTAGCTTTAAACTTAAACATCGGAACATTTGCTGTCTTGCTCGAATTGAATCGAGTTTTACTAATGAAAATCTGGGGCATTCGCATGCTTGACTCTTCGTATGACGCAGAAGACTGTAAGACAGTGTAGATTGTCTCACCTGAGTCGCATCTAAACATGAAGCTTAATCATGACGTTGCAATTGAGTCTAATGTTTTATATAATTCATGGCTTTTACCATTCTCATGATTACGGCGTCTACTGACTGTCGCAGCTCCGGTCAGATTCAAGATGCTGCGAGCAGCTTTCGTGGCGGCTTTTGCTGCTACCTGTCATGGGTCCAATGTTGCTCGCAAGGTCAATAACGATAATCTCCCTCCGCTCACCTTTACTGAGAATGGAACTTTCCAAATTGCCGTCTTTTCAGATTTCCACTTTGGACAATGTTGGTAACCTGACCTGTTGTATATGATAGTATGCTAACACGACTGCAGACGAGTCGAGTACCGGACCAGAACAAGATCGGAACTCGGTCATGGTGTTGAACAAGGTGCTGGACTATGACAGACCAGACCTTGTGGTTATCAATGGCGACCTCATCAACGGGGATTCGACCTGGCCTGAGAACAGTACTCTGTATGTCGACATGATAGTTGAGCCGATGGTCGAGCGTGATTTGACCTGGGCATCAACGTATGGAAATCACGACCATGGCTACAACATCGCTGCGGACGGCATACTCGAGAGAGAGCATAAATTCCCTGGAGCGCGAACAAAGAAGATGGTCGATACAGAGACGTCTGGAACGTCGAATTATTATCTACCCGTCTTTCCCAACGACTGCACCGACGCCGACAAGTGTACCCCTGAACTGATTCTGTGGTTCTTTGACAGTAGAGGCGGTTTCTACTATCAAAGCTGGGCGCAGGGGAATTGGGTCGACGAGACTGTGGTGGCATGGTTTAATGACACAAATGCCCAACTCATGCACAAGTACGACCGAGAGATCCCTTCGCTTGCGTTTGTCCACATTCCCATCAACACCACGTTTGCCGTACATATGCAGGTTGACGTTGATCCTAATCACCTGCCGGGTCTGAACGATGACCCTGGTCTCCCGCAGCAGGGAAACGGATGGTGCAGCAACAACACACTAGATGCTTGGTGTGATTACGGAGGCCAGGATGTCCCCTTCATGGAAGCGCTTGTCAGCACTCCAGGTATCATCGGATTATTCTACGGCCATGACCATGGTAACTCGTGGTGCTATCGCTGGGATTCCCAGCTGGAGGGAATGAGCATGAAAGGGAACGGCATCAACTTATGCTACGGACAGCATTCCGGCTATGGTGGTTATTCCGATTGGATACGTGGAGCGCGTGAGATTGTTGTGACCCAAGACAGACTCAAAGATCTGGTTATCGAGACGTATATCCGGCTCGAGACAGGTGAAGTTGTTGGGAACGTGTCGTTGAACTCTACGTACAATGAGGACTATTACCCAGCCGTGCCAGAGGTCAAGACGTATATGAGCGAGAACGTGGGAGACAAAGACCTCCCGGACGATTTGCTATCGTCGGGATATTCGGTGAGGTGTGATATGCGATATGTTCTATACGTAGTTGTTTGCGTGTTTGTGTTGGTCGGGATGGTGATTGATGTATGAGGCTATGATACCCAATAGAATAATATCACCTTTTCTGCGTGTTCATTTCGAGCTGTGTTGTCGCGCAAGTCTATCCAGCGTCCTCAAATCTATTCATCCTTGGATTACTGACTGTGAGAACGGCACAGTTAACAGACACTCGAGAGGACAAGAAAACAACTACCAGTGCAAATGCAACCGCACCTGTCCCCTTCTCTCGATAAAGGCAAAGAAGTAGCATGAAATTGTGAACTAGATTAGCTTACATCTACAAAGTGCTTGGTAACTGAACGGACGGTCGACTAGTTTAAACATATGACAACCTTCAAGTCCTTCAATGACTGTGCTGGTGACAATATTCACGACATCATGACCACATGAATGACGCTACAATCAGATCAAGAAGAGAATAAAATATATTACAAAGAAGATTAACTAGTTAAGTGACTTTATTGTTAAGCTGTAGGTACAGCCATTGGTATCTATACGACCGATCAATCTGTGTATGTCAAGAGATGTGTGATATGTGGATATAAATAAATGCATATAAACCCCATCGCGTCTAAAATGTAAACATAAACTGTGAAAACCCTCTCCCCTATCTTAACAAACAGCATCAATTTTTTATTATTAAGCATCTTAGAATGAGCGTGATCGGTGCATCTCAGGCAGTGGTGTTGTCACCTCCTTCACTGTCACCTGAGCCATCTTGGACTTGTCAAAGCCAAAGTCGAAGCGACCTGGGATCTGTGGTCGGTCAAAGACCTTGGTGATGGCATCAGTCTTCTCGTCAAGCTTCTTCTGAGCAGCAGCATCCCGGGCGGGCATGACACCCTCGGCGATGAGCTGGTCCTCTCTCTCATCAGCCAGCCAGGCAGGGTTGGCATCGAATCGGGGGTCGAGCCAGAAGCACTCCTCATCACCATCCTTGATCATCTTGTACACGGGCTTGGCTCGGACATATCCACCCATGTAGAAGAGGACAGCTCGCATGAAACCAAGAACGGAGACAAGGGCGTACAGCTGCTTGTAGATGGGGTAGGTAAGAGCAGCAGCGAGACGGACTCGGTAGGTGGGTCGGCTCCAGCACTTGACGTAGTTGTAGAGGATCAGGGGAACGATGGAGATGAGGGTGAAGAGAGCAGCCTTGGTCCAGAAGAGACCGGAGTAACCCATGGTGACGAAGACGGGAACACGGATCCAATCGACGACAAGGGTAAGAATGTTGTAGAGAAGGAAGATCTTCTGGGCGATGAGTCCAGTCAATGTGGTCTGACCGTTGCTAGAGATGACGCGGCGGAGGAGGGTGAACAACATCTTGTGTCGACCCATCTCCCAAGACAGAACTCTCTGCTTGAACCAGTTGAGGCCAGGGCCGAGAAGAGTGGTGGGAACCTCAGTAGCAAGAACGACACGGAAATCCAGAGCGATACTCTTGCCCAGCTTCATCATACAGAAACCAGAGTTAACGTCCTCGGCGATGAAATCAGTAGGGTGAAGGGTCTCGAGAAGCTCAACGAGGATGTCACGATCAACGAACCAGCCAGCACCGTGAGGGAAACAGACACCACAGGTGTTAGACTCGGCAAGCTTGGTAAGACCAGACATGCGGTACTCGCAATCCTGCCACGCGACAAGGAAGAGATCGACATCACCCTGGGCGTTAGTGGCAGTGAGAGGGAAGGCAACAGCGCGGATGTTCTCGTTCATGAGGTGAATGGGATGACGGTAGTTGGTGGGGAGACAGACATCGTCATCGGTGGTCAGGACATACTTGTAGTTCTTGGCGGCCAGAGATCCAACAAGCTGAGCGGCGTTCTTGGAACCGATGGGAGCCCACATGTAGTTGATCTCGGGGTGCTGAGACTTGACCCACTCTCTGAAGTTGAGATCCTTGGGGTATCTTGTGCCGGCATTGTCGACGACAAAGATGTCTCTGGGGCGGAAGTAGGGGTAGGCGGACTCGAACACACGGCGGAGGGTCTCGCGGTCAGAGTTGTGGCAGGGGAGAACAAGGGCAGTCTGGTAGCGGTCATCCTCAGAGTCGGACAAGGTGGCGTTCTCCTCATCACCAAGCTTGGTCTTGTTCACGGGACCAGTCTGGACGACCTGTTCTATGTTCTCCTCCTGAGGAGGCATTCTGGAGGCGGCAAGAATACAGATGAACATGAGGGGCTCGAGGCCGAGAACGATGATGAGAACGGGGAGCATGTAGGTACGGGTGAGGTTCATGGACTTGCGGATCCAGTTGGTGTAGAGGTTGGAGAAGTAGATGCCGACGCAGATGGCGCCGATGAGGGCAAGGCAGAGATACTTCTTGAGGGTGATGGGCCAGAAGTAATCGACAGGGCTGATGAGCTGCCAGATGGATCGCAGGGAGATGTGCTTGCCGATCCAGGCGCCAAAGTTGCCCAAGCAGCCGCGCTTCTTGTTCTTGTCGGCAGTGGCATTCTTCTCCTTCTCGATGTGGTCATCCTCAGTGGACTCACTCCTGTCCCTGCTCATGACAGAGGATGCAGCACCGTGACGAGAGTTGTTGCCGCGAGGGCCATCAAAGGGAACGACAGTCGCGGACAGCTGGCTCGACTCGGACATGGTTGGTGTGTGGGTAGGTCGCTTCTCTGCGGTGCGAGGTCCCTCAGTGAAGGGATCCTCGATGATCTTGCGTGGGCTGGGAGAGTCATGGGCGGGAGGAGGGGTAGCAAGGACACTCTCAAGGTTATCTCGAGAAGCAGAAGGGCTCTGTCGAGGAGTCACCTTCTCGTTGAGCTCCTTGCCCTTGGACTTGGAAAAAAGCCCCATGTTGACTGTATGCCCATGTTAGTTGATACCAAGACATTCGAGATGTTTGGGGCATACCTTGTAAACAATATCAAATTTCTGTGTAAAAGAAAAAGTCACCTACGCCAAGAAGAGGCGAGATAAAAGTGAAGGTGAGAAGAAGGTCGATAGCAAGGATGGAAATCACTTGGCTAAAGACAAGATCACAGAAGATCTTACAAGGGGGGGAAGAAAAGGAAAGAAGGATAAGAAACGATGGTGATAGAGCTACAACATAGGAGAAGGGGAAACAAGAGGTATACCGAGCTCAGCACCCAAGCTACCTTATATGAAATATCTCGGTTGACACAGGTCAAATCAGTCTGGACGCCAACGATGCTCAATGCACACGAGAATGGACATGAGCCCTGCTAGTTCCATCGTCTCGCCCATTCTGAAAAGCCTCGTCTCTATGCTATGGGGAGTATCAGAAAAATCAATAGATCAATGCTACCCGCAGGCAAGGAAAAACAAGTGCTCTGTTTTTTTTTTTTTTTCTCCGGGAGGCCTAGGTCGATTGCACCTCAGCTGGATGGAGCTATGCGTTGTTGGCTAACGCCTCCATACCCGATCTAGACCTCATAGTAGAGTGTCACTGCACCAGAGTGTTGGGTTTTCGGGGGTGCCTATTGTCCCTGTTGCCAGCTAGCTATAGCTACGCAGTAAATAAGCGTCTCGCTTGTGAGGTTCGGCTGCCCTGTGCGTTTTGCCTGGTTGGTGATCTCTTTCAAAAGGAAAATGAGCCGAGATGGGGGTGTGTGAGTGGTTCAGTTGCCAAATAGCTTAGACAAAACAGTGCCATTACGGCTGCAAGATTGACAGGCGTGGACTACCCAGTCATACAAAGGAGAAGAACAAAGCAAAGATCGTTGACTAAACAAAGGGGGGGTGTGTAAGTTAGCCCGGTAGACTAGGCCAAGCCAACAAGCATGGATTGGGACAGAGAGAGAAGAATAGGGAAATGGGGAGGGTGGCGATAGATGGGAGAGGTTTAGCCTTATGAACCAGGGTTGGGTAGAACTAGTACTCAATAGTCCCATCCCACAAAGATGGTCTAACCCGCAAAGTCTCAGGTCGCCTAAACAAGAGCAAGCTTTTTCTTTTTCTTTGCAGCTCTTGACGCCAGAGCGCGCTTGATGCTCGCCGTAGCCAGTTGGTCGAACTCTGTGGGACGCCACAACTGCCCACGAAAGGCCTAGTCGTGAAAGTCCTGATGGTGTTGTAGTCTACCGTTTCGTCCAGTTGCGCAATTTTTCGGGGGGAGAGGGGGCAGCCAACACCAGTAAGAGCAATACCTATTTTGGATGAGGTGGAAGTGAGGAGCCGAGGAGTGGTACCGTTGTCCGTTGTCCCGTCCCATATGGTAGAAAAAGTATAGCGCCAAAGGACAAAAGGAGTCGTCTTGTTGTGGTAGTGCTAAGTGACTGGAATGTCGTTTTTTTGTCCTCGTTTATCGTGTTCCCACTCTGCGCTTCTAAACAGATTCTTGGAAGAAAGAAGAAAATAGACGCCACTGGGGTTGTAGTGTGATAGACTCAAACTTCTCAACGTCCGGGTAACGGAAGACAAGTCCGCTTGAAGCTTGACTTGTTCTCCCTTTTCTTGTCCAAACGGTTCAACAACGGCGTAGTGTACTAACTGGTGTGCGAACCGCACAACGGGGCACAAGTCTCCTTCTCTTGCGTGCTTAACCCTTGTAACAACATCTTTTCACCCTCCCCTCATTGAACCCCCTAAAATCTCATCTGGTTTTTTTGTTTCCTTCTAGCGCCACTGTTTTAGTTCAATATATGGTGTAGTTCTTTTTTAAGATGAGCAAGGTTAACAAGAGACTACGAGACAGAGAGAGAGAGGGAGAGAGGGAAAAAACGTGCAAACGAATCTGGATTTGGTCTAGACGCCTGGATCCTCACGAGCTGACAATATAGACAGCACTCGGACCAGGCCTGGACAGACCTGGACAGACCTGAACCTGAACCTGGACATTAACCATAACCACAAACCGTAACCCCTGGTCCGGGATCTATCTGTCTATTGTCTGTTATCCAAGTCAATTAATTTCAGCTTCCAGAAACACGTTTCAAACGCCACATATTAGGTTACCGTCTCGCTGTGTGGGTTCTCACCGTACCGTCGAGGCCTTGTTAGGCAAAACGTGTCCACGTACCTAGACGGGAGAGGTCCAACACTTTAGACAAGAACACCATGAAGCTATCCACGCACAGTAATCCAGTCGGCCGCTTTTGAGGCTGCTAAGCTAGGCTGTCCCGATCCTTGTAGTAAGGCAATAGTCTCATATTTCGTAATTGTTTCTTACTGCAGCTCTTTTGCGTGTTTTGTAGTGTAGAATAGTTGACGATGTTCAGAGACGCACACCCCCCCTTCCTCGCTATTCAGGTTATCCAATATCCACCATTTGTCATTTTTCGACCAACAGTTCAGTTCGATCGTTCAGCCTGAATTGTTCATTCTGGATCTCTCTACGCTGTGTGGCCCGCTCAAAGTAGAGTAGTTGTTGATGGCTTGTGGTGAGAGTTGGAAAACGGTCCGGGCAACGGTTTCCAACCCGGTTATTTGGGTTCTCTCAATTTGTTTTTTTTTGTGGCTACTGTCTTTCTCCGAACGATGGTGACGCTATCGACAGACGATGGGGTTTTCTCTTCCTCTCTCTTCCTCTATCCATCTCATACAGCCGGGCGTGTTCGCGTTAGTATCAGGCTGCCCCAATTAATGGAGTGTCTCAGTATGCGCTTGCACCACGGTCCCTGCTGGATGGGCGTAGGTGAGGTTTGAAATTCATCCAAGCGTAGATGGGTATAAATATATGTAGACCGGTCTGTAGAAAATTCCAGGATCTTGGCTACAGTTTCTTCATCATCTCATCCGTCCCTTTCCATCCATCAACATGTCTTCTTCACCAGTTCTGGGCTCATGCCCTTCTTCAGAGCCTTCTCGATCTGCCAGCCCTGTCGAGTCTCCTGGTTCCTCCGTCCTGGCTTCTCCGTTTGAATTTGACTCTCATACTGGCACTCCTGACACCGAGAGAGATATTCTGTTTGGTGACGATGCTCCCATCCGCTCTCCCGGTCAGAACCCTAATGAGTTCATCCTCGTGGTTGGTGGTCTGGGCTACATTGGAAGTCATACGTCGTGGGAGCTCCTCAAGGACGGCTACAATGTCGTCATTATTGATAATCTGAGCAACTCCTTCACTACTGTTCTTGATACCCTTCACACCATGAAGGACGACTACTACAAGGCATCGACCTCTCGCCGACCCGAGTTGCACTTTTACGAAGCCGATTTCAGAGAGCAGTCCAACATGCAGCGCATCCTCCGTCGTTATGCTTATGGCCTCAGCCGAGACAATGTCTCAAAGATCAAGGGCGTCATCCACTTTGCAGCTTACAAATCTGTCT
The DNA here is from genome assembly GCA_013623525.1 of Fusarium dimerum. NCBI lineage: Eukaryota > Fungi > Ascomycota > Sordariomycetes > Hypocreales > Nectriaceae > Fusarium > Fusarium dimerum. The sequence continues at coordinate 128,010 of JABGLY010000026.1, forward strand.
CGGAAAGTATCCAGGACCCTCTCAAGTACTACGACAACAACGTCAGTGGTCTCATCAGCTTTTGCAAGACGCTGTCGTCTTTCAACATCAAGAACCTGGTCTTTTCCTCTTCAGCCACCGTTTACGGGTCCCTGGCGGATAAGGGTGGGCGTCTCCCCGAAGAGTACTGTACCCACAAGGAGACCAAGTGGCTGGATAACCAGGGGCAGCAGCAGACCACGCTAGCTGGCTGCACCGGTCTGACCAACCCATATGGTCGTAGCAAGTGGATGTGCGAGGCCATTCTATCTGATCTCGCCGTTTCGGACCCATCCTGGACCGTTGTGGCTCTCAGATACTTCAACCCCGTTGGATGTGATGAGTCCGGCCGCCTGGGAGAGGATCCCCGAATGACACCCACAAACCTCATGCCCGTTGTTCTTCAGGTCATGACCGGTGGCATGAAGGAACTCAACATCTACGGTACGGACTGGGATACCCCCGATGGTACTGCCATTCGTGATTTCATCCATGTCTCAGATCTCGCCCGAGGTCACCTCGCAGCCTTGTCGACCAAGATGACGGGATTCCAGGCCTTCAATGTCGGCACCGGCACCGGCCACTCAGTCACCGAAGTTGTCACAGCCATGAAGCAGGCATCCGGAAAACCCATCCCCTCAGTCGAGACTGGGCGCCGAGATGGAGATGTCGGCATGTGCGTTGCCGATCCACACAAGGCCATGACCGAGCTCGGCTGGAAGCCATCAAAGACGTTGCTCGATAGTTGCCGAGACCTCTGTCGCTTCCTGGGCATCGAGACCACACCAGCTGCTGCTGCTGCTGCTACTGCTACCATGTAGGGCTAATAGTGCGGAGCAAAAAAAAAAGAACGCACGCAGCAGGACGATTACACAAAAACGTGGCGGGACGGTTATTGAACTTTGGTTTAGCTGGGAAAATCTTTCAACATGGCGCTCGTATACGGTTGTATTAGCGGTATTCAATTTCTTTTTCCATTGTCTGGGTCTTGATAGTCTTAGTTTTAGTGTCCTTTGGAATAGTCTGGGTAATATCAAAATGGCAAGCCTTTTTTTTCTTCTTCTTTTGCATCATTGAATCAATTAATGCCGCCTTTCCTCCTGCATGTGCTTGTGCTTGTGCATTAATTAATCGACATGGGCATATGTAATATTAGAAAAGGGCGCCGGTCTTCAATAGACACCGCTAACTGAAATCAATAGTCATCAGCTTACTCGGGACATCTATCCATGATCGGTGGCTCATCAACGGGCCTAGACGATTGGATATCATGGATTCTTTTTCCTCCGTCAAAAGCCCAGCTATGCACGGCGTTCGATATCCTGCGCCATAAGGCCATTATTGAAGTGTCGATACGATCCGCCAGAGTGAAAAACCACACATGGGCCCCTGACTAGCTCGATACACCATCAAGGCTTGACCGGTTCCGGCAGAGTTTAGACCATCTCGGGGGATCTACTGGACTGACAAGGTATGGCCTGTCCATTTCTGGTCCAGCCACAGAATCCCGTTCTGGATCTTTGGTGTCGCTAGAGTGTCTGATCTAGATCTAGCGTCAGACGCCTCGAGCTATTGTTCCATCCCACACGCCCCCCCTCACCCTCTGGCGTGCCAACCCAGGACATGAATATTGGCGCCACGGGTACTGGGGTCAAAACTGCCTGGTGCCACGTCCGCGACGCCCTAACATGATGGCGCATCCAGGTTCTGAATGGAACTGTATAGTGAATCCCAGGTAGTTGGGTTCCTAAGCGAATGGTCTGGTTCTAGACGTCCATTAACGGCTTGAGCGAGTGTCATTAGTGGGGGAATATGAATCTATCCCAGTGCTCTCAGACTGTAAAGCCACGCCTAACAATGGCAGGCCTCCGTTCAAGCTGAATGAACTATACTCAACGGAGAAATTGATGTACGGTAGTTTGTTGAAAAAAAAATATTCCATTTTCCTTGGGTCGTTTTTTTCCATTTCAGCTTTTCCATCAACCCGTGCCTAGACTCAATAGTTCAAAGGCAATCTGCACGGTCATTTTCCACATTTGCCATTGTTGACCAGATGCATCCATACGACGTGTAACTATCCATGCATGGGGGTGCGTGTCTCTCTCTCTCTCTTGTCTGTCGCTGGACCCTTATTATAAGGATCTGTCAAGAATCTCTCCAACCTGGCTTGATTCACAACATCACACAGCAACTCCAACTCCTTTTCTTCTCATCCATCTTCTTTCTTTATACAATCATTCAATCGCCTAATTTACTCTTCTTTTTTCCCTTCACCTTGACTTTCGTCTTCCCCTTCACACACATAAACACATAAACACACACACAATGGTTCAATTGTCTTCACTTCTGCCCCTAACGGGCCTTCTCGTCTCTTCGGCTTATGCCACTCAGGACAGCACTGTAGAGAACTGTGTGCAGTTCAGTGTCAACGGAACATGGCCTGAATACTTCAATTTCTATCGCTTCTATGACTTCCGCTATGAGAACCCCGGCAACACCAAGATCAAGAAGTCCAGCTGGCCCAAGAACAGAGATAACGAGACTGAGATTGCTCAGTTCAAGAGATTCACTGATGCTTCTTGGACTGAGGAGTGGGCTATCCGCACTGCCCAGAAGGAGCCTGCCACCGACAAGCTCCTTGCTCTTCACTATGTTCCCGAGAACGTCTTCATGAGTAAGTTTCCTTGCAACCCCATTGATAACCACAACTAACATGGTACAGCCGAGCGCAATGGAAAGGGTGTCCTGTCACTCAACACCAGTCGTCTCTCAAACGACACCCAGCTTGGTGGTGAGATCTTCTTCCGCCCTGCTGACCTGGACGCCGTCTCCATGAGACTTTCTGCCCGTGTCTACGGTGATACTGGTGCCGTTGCTGGCTTCTTCACCTATTACAACGACACCCAGGAGTCAGACATTGAGGTTCTGACCCGAGACTACGACACCAGCGTTCACATGACCAACCAGCCCACTCTGGACAAGAATGATGAGCCTATCGCTGATTCCACCTTCAACCGCACCATCCCTTGGATGAAGGAGATTGACCAGTTCTCCGTCTACCGTCTTGATTGGTTCCCCGATCTCGGTGTCAGCGCCTGGTACGTCGACGGTGTCATGCTCAAGGCATCCGAAGTCAACGTTCCCTCCTATGCCAGCACTCTCATGATTGACATGTGGAGCAACGGCGGTTCCTGGTCTGGAAAGATGCCTCTCTGGGGCGAGGCCAACCTTGAGATCGAGTGGATTGAGGTTGCCTTCAACGCCTCCACCCTTGATGCTCTTAACGCCCCTGAGAAGGGTATCGTCTGCAAGATCGACCCACTGGGCGACAATGACGGCACTGCCAGAGACGATTCAAAGGGTGACAACGATGGCTTCACTGGCACCTCTGACACCGCCACCTCCGAGGATGAGGACAGTGCCGGCATCAAGCCACAGGCCTCATGGCTTCTTGCATCCGTCGCTGCAGTGATGGTGGCGTTTGCTCTGTAGTGTCAGCCAAAATAGGAGGGAGAGACTATTGAATTTGGGCGTGGAGAATGAGGTGGGGGGGAGTATATCATAGAGACTGCATACCCGTGACGTTAAAATTGTTTAGGTGTATTTACTTTTTTTCTTTAATGGTTAGAACATATTCACTCTTTAATTTCAAGTTAACTCACTCGTCATTCTCCTGCAACTTGTGATATTGTGCCACAGCAATATGTGGAAATGAATCTTCTCTGGTGGAGGTTGCGTAGTTGATCACCTCATCCATCACGTAGTTACAGAATATCACAGAGGTTGGTGATTCTTGAAGAGGAGTCATGATATTCTTGTTACTTTTTCCCTGGCTATCGAAAGTTTATCGTACATGTCTTTGAGCCTCACCGTCGCCACGATCAAAAGGTCTCACCTTGTTTATGTGATGTTGCAGCTTGCCGCCGTCATCTTGGATGGCGTCTGCATCATGTGGCTACTTCCATTCTCACTGCCGTTTCTCCCATTAGCCCATCGCGTCTCTTTTTTCTGTCGCTTTTTCTAATCCACAATGCAGGTACGTGATCCAATTTCCACCTACCAAGCCATGGGATGGGTGTGTGCTTTTCGATAGCTATAGGAGTGGTTACTCCTTAACCCCTTAAACCTGAGATGGACGGATGGATGGAGCTAGCGGGTAACAAGAGCTAAGGCCTGCAACAATACGGTAAGACTAAGGAGTGGTCGAATGGTAGCAATTCAGTGACGGCTGGCTGTTTGACAGCAAGACACCACTGTTTTCGGTCTTCACACCCATCCCATAGCAGTATCACAATCGATAGCCTGTAGTGTCACCGTGTCGGGGCGGGTGATTTGATTGCTATCCGCCCACATTCATGTCTGTGCGAGAGCGAGCCGTCGCAAGCCATGGTCCCATAGCAATAATCGTTAATTCAGGAACGAGCTGGATGGTCTACACTAAGTTCTTAGGATTTGATAATCATGATGTAGGAGACAAGTTGGAAATTAGATGGAGTTGCGAGCCATCAACGTGCATGAGGCCAGTAGCAACCATAGAAGAAAGGCCATGAAAGCAGGTTTTGATGATGATGTTTGATATCGATTGCGTCAGTTTAGTAGCGACTATTGAATTAAGGCGAGATTGGTTGGAATCTTAGGCTTTTGATCTTGTGTTGACTGTCGCGCATCATCCTGAGTCCATGATATCACTTGGAAATGTCTTGGAAAATTGACAAAAACTACCCTATACCACCTCAGGGGCTCAAACTCACCCTTGATTAGGGGCTGACTACCGGGAGCTATTCAACGTTGCGGGAAAACAAAACCGTCGCTGTGTCACCGTTTAAATTACCAGTTGCGCCTCACGGTCTTTGCCGACCCGCGGATTCCAGGTGCTCAGACGGTCTCCTTTTGGCTGCGTGAAGCGCAAAGGAGGAAATTGAGACTAATTACTCGTGCGTTGTGGCGACATGGGTGCTACCCCTTTCCACCTCGGTACTCAGTCACATGACGAGGTAATATCCGATCTTTAGCCGTCGGAATTCGGAAATTTCCGCCTTCTTATCTTATCGGCAATGTCCTCTTTCTCTCCACTTATCATGCAAGCGTCATCACACGACAATTCCATCAAGTGGGATATGATTACCAAGCAGTCAACTCCAGATCAGATAATAGCCTGCTACATGTACAATCTACTACTCTGCATTACCAACCATCAACAATTCTGAATTGAATCAAAATCTTGATCTACTGTAAAGCTCTCATCATGGGTGACCCCTCCATCTACGAGTTTCCCTCTCCTCTGACCGGATACGAGAATCTGCCTCCTCTTCCAACCGAGCTTAACGAAGATGGCAAGAGTTATGTCAATCCACCGGCGGAGAAATTGAGTGACGCATACAACACTTTCATTGACCCGTTGTCCAAGGGTAGAGATGGTGGATTGTGAGTTCACCGACAGTGAAATAGATGATGGGAGATAGAGTAGCTGATCTGCGACCACAGCGATGTTCACATATATTACCTCCAAACCAACAAGGAACAGTCAAAGTACGCCGCTGAACTATGGGAGCGCATCAGAAGAGAATGTAAGTGATCAACGTGAAACACCTTCTAAGGCTTTGGTTGACCATCAAGTCCCTGAATTGAGGGTGTATCGACTGTGGGATAAACCAATTGGTCCCCATCCTACAGCCATGTTTGAGGTCAACATCTTCACTCCAGCACAATTCGGTGCTTTTGTGTCATGGCTGGCTATCTGGCGTGGTCCCCTATCTGTTCTTGTTCATCCCAACGTGGTTCCCCAAGATGGTGAGAATCCCTCTGCCGTTGCCAAGAGAGATCATCTGCAGAGAGCTATCTGGATGGGGGAGAGGTATCCTCTAGACCTGAGTCTTTTCAACAAGGAATAATAATGAAAACACCACAGAATCAGTGGTTGTTCGATATTCATTATTCTGTTGTCTTCTATTGATGTCTTGAAGTCATTGTTCTATCTTCTATGATATCCTCTATTTTTCGCTACCAGAGCTTGATTCATAAAACTGCTCAAACACCCTCGCTTCCAAATCTTCTTCATTAAGAGGTCTCTTACCTTGCAGCATCAGATTCTTCCTTCGCAGATACACTCTCTTTCCAAACTTCCACAACTCAGCACCACCAAGGAACGCAAACGTGACGGCGAACACGATGCCCCATTCCTTGTCGATGACTTGATGTAAAAAGACAATCTTGTTGATGACGGGGATATAGATGGTGGGGAATATGCTGACGAACCCGACGACAACGGACCAGAAGAGGAACGGGTTGCTCCAGAGACGGTAAGCCCATTGGCGAGGGTTGGAGAAAGCACCGTCGAGGAAAGATCGTCTGGAATCTACAAGTTCCCATCCAAAGAATAAGAAAATCCACATCATGGAAGAGTAGCAGGTTGTTCGGGCGCGGAATACACCTTCGCAAGAGGTAGAGTATTCAAGGTTACAGTCGACACCAAAGTCGCCATCGTACAGTCCGAAGAGAACAATGGCGAAGCTGCTCAGGAGACACAGCGCCATGAGGATACCGTAGACGGCTACGTCGCAGAGGAATTCGGGAGTGAAGACTCCGTATTTGAGCTAAGGCTCGTCAGCGTTGTTGTACGGACCAAAGGAACGACAGTGACTTACACTTTGCGGCGGTCGGCTCAGAATATCAGGTGTGGCCGACTCAAAGCCGAGACCTGTCTCTGTAAAAGCACCAGCAACCAACAGCATGAAGAGAATCTCCACGGGTGTGACCTGGAAGATGGATGTCCCTGCCGCATCCTTGTAGGCAAGGCCGATGAGAAGGGTGGTGACGAAGCCGACGTTGGCAGCTAGCACGTGCAGCATGAACTTCTGAACGTTGTCAAAGATGCGGCGGCCCTCCTCCACTGCGTTAAGGATAGAGGCAAAATTGTCGTCGGTGAGAATGATATCCGAAGCACTGGTCACGGTTAGCGTTGTGCGTAGATGCTGTCGAAAGCTTACTTACCTCTTGGCCACGTCTGAACCAGCCAGACCCATGGCGATACCAACATCAGCGCGCTTCAAACTAGGAGAGTCATTCACGCCGTCGCCCGTCATGGCAACGTATCGTCCACGACGGTGAAGAGCGTCAATCATGCGAACTTTTGTGTTGGGAGCGCAACGGGCGACAACCAGAGGAAGCTGAGGAAGTCGATCAATCTGGTCATCTGTTAAATGATCAAAATCATGTGCTGTCATGACCATTCCCCGTGCGATATCCTCTCGCAAAAGGTCCATTCGTGAGGGGAGGATCCCGACTTCTCCTGCAATGGCTCGTGCCGTCTCGGGATGGTCACCGGTCAACATGTGCACACCAATACCGGCCTGGTGACACTTGAAAACGCTTGGTCGAGATTCTGGTCGAGGAGGGTCATAGATGCCGACTAGACCACGGAAGATGAGGCCTGATTCGAACTCCTCACGCTTTAGTAGTCCCTGGGTGGCTTCCTGTTCTGTGACGGGTCGGATCGGTTTGCTGGCTAGTGCCAGAACGCGAAGACCACGACGGGCAAGTGATTCCATGTTGGCGAGAACATCAGACTCAGAAAGGGCAGAGGGATCATCGGTGGAAACGTTGGAGCAGCTGCTGATGACGCGCTCCACAGCGCCCTTGGTGAAGATATGTGTGTCTCCGGATGCTTGATTCTGGACGATGACAGACATTTTCTTGATACTGGAATCAAAGGGGAACTCGGCCAGTTGGGTGTAGCCCTCGTGAGCTGATGAACCGGTCTTTCCGAAACGTACGGAGAATACTTTGATTGCAATCTCTGTGGGATCACCTTTGGCCTGCCACGTGTTTTCACCGTCGGCAGTGCGTTGCTGGACGCTAGCCAAGTTGGCAAAAGATGCAACATCGAGATACTCTTGCAGAAGACGATGTTGACCAGCTTCGCTATGGGGATCAATCGTAAAGCCACCATCCATGCCTTCATCCCTCGGCTCGGCCTCGGTAAAGTTGACTGTGCCAGCCTCGGGGTTGTAGGGCTCGTTGTTTGTGTCGACCGAGTATGTTCCATGGCCTGGAATCCAAGCCATCTTTGTAATCATCTTTCCCTGTGTCAAGGTGCCGGTCTTGTCAGAGCAAATATCTAATGCTGTGGTCAGTATCTATGCTTTGAGAGTTCAAACCGGGGACTTACTAGTAACACCGCCTAGAGCCTCCAGACTTCGCATGTTCCTCACGAGAACATGTCGCTGGACCATGACCTTGGTTCCGGCAGCCATAGTGATGGTGAGAACGAGGATGAGAGTGACAGGGAGGGTTCCGATAGCGGTGGCGACGGCATAGATGATGACGTCTCTTCTGCCTTGGAACTTGTTGGATCCGATGACAATGATGGCGCAGATGATGGCAAAGCCAAAGATGTAGAGGAACAAAGCAGACAACTTGCGCTGCAGAGGGGTTCCAACAGTCAAGCCCAGGAATTCACCGATAAACTCCCAGACTCTCTTGCAAGCAAAGGTGAAATAGTCACCAATCGAGGCCTTGCCGTTCTCGTCTCGCTTCACAATGAGCTTCTTCTTGCCTTGGCTCTGTAGGGCAGCAGCGATGTGACCAATCTCGGTGTGCATACCAGTGGCAAAGACGACAGCTTTACCACGGCCTTTGGTGATGGTTGTGGAAGCAAAAGCAATGTTGAGTCTGTCGCCAGGGCCGGTATCTTCGTCAAAGGTTGCCTTGGGATCCTTTCGTGCAGGCACAGATTCGCCAGTGAGCAGAGCCTCATCCGCTTCAAGGTTAACCACGTCCAAGAGTCGAACATCAGCAGGGACGACGTCACCCGTCTTGAGTTCGACGATGTCTCCAGGAACAATGTTGGCTGCTTCGACAAGACAACTATCGCCGCCTCGAATGACGCGTGCTGAAGGGGAATTGAGAGATTTCAGAGATGCGATGGTTCGAGCTGCCTGTAAGTCCTGAATGAAGCCAATGACTATGTTTATTAGAATAAGGAATGCGAGAACTCCGCCTTCAATCCAGGCTTGGATGGCAAAACTGGCAGCGAGAGCAAGTAGTAAGACCTGTGGTTGTTAGCATATATACAAAACGAGTCTGGCTGGACATCACCTGGTTCTACTTACCAAAGTCATAGCATTGACAATCTGAGCAAGAAAAATCTGTAGGGGCTGAACACCCTTTTCATTTTCAAGAGAATTAGGACCGTACTTTGCCAATCGCTCATTTACTTCATCAGGAGTTAATCCAGCATCGACCTTTGTCTTGAGTTCATTGGCGACTTCATCTCCTGATAGAACGTGGGCAGGTCGAGAGGTGAGTGCGGGTTCTTGACCAGGGACCTGCTGGTCCTGGTGCTGCTTTTCAGCCACAGCAGCCATGGTGAACTTGTTAAAGACGAATTGAAGTTCAAGATTGAATGCCGGTTGATAATAAATGATCTAGACGGAAGAAGGGGGGGAGGGGATGGACTGACAAGATATATATCCCCAAATTGTCAAAATTGCGGCAAACCAAGAACCAAGTGTGGCTCTGATCCCCGTTGATCAATTTCAGGAAATTCTCTTCCATTCTTTTCTCTGTCTCATTCTCGCTTCACCGAATACCACCAAGGTAGATGCTGAGAATGGAAACTATTCGAGATTTCTTGACAAAGCCGATTGGGACTATACCGGATACAGGAGCCAAGACACGACTTTAGTGGAGACGATCCCACTGTACTTTTGCAGGACAGGATGGAACCTGGACTTGTCAGAGAAGAGAAGTTCAAGACCATCTCGTGTCCACTTGGGGGAGATGGGTGAGGGGAAGTCCACTAATTAGAGGATATGAGCACCCACACGATCAAATAAGATTGTTTGACTGGTAGATATGATTGGGTAGAAGAGGTACTGGATAATCCATTGAGTGACCATTGCTTGAGGAGTGTCCGAAAGTCCGAAAGTCCAGACTGGTATTCATACCAATTCCCATTCTCTGTCTTGTACACGTGAACTAAAGACGTTATGCAGAATGATCCCTGATGATGACTCACATCATGATTTCCAACATCGGTTTGCATTGGTAATGGAGAACTGTCATTCCCTGTCATTGTTGAGCCTCATAGACGCTTGAACCTGTTCGGACAAAGTACGACAAGTGCGACAAACACCTGTACTACTGTTGCCGTTGACATCTTTCCCGTCATTGTTGACTAATTACCGGGCACACAACGATACAGATGTCAACCTTGCTCTATACACTTGCATCCTTCGGGTATTTCATGACTATCCATATGCACTAATTACACAGTCAACGATCAATGCTCTCGAGCCTCTTGAGCTTATCGATAAGATTGATAAGGGATCTGCACCTCGGATGAACCCAAGATAAGAGCCAATTGACACCAAGTCTCAGTGTACCATATTTTCAGCTGACCAAGAGCTTCACCTAAATTGATCATTACCCTTGTACTCTGTAGCTGTTCCCTTTCTAGGCTTACTAATAAGCACAATGTGCTAATTCCGTATTGTAAGAATGATAACGATGCTGACAGAATGTCAACATATCATGAATATCGCTCACTGATCACCACAATCATGATATGCCATGAATGCAAGACCATTTTTCAGCGACCCATGCTGCACTACACAGCTGGTTCGCATGGGTTCCAGTTTGATCGATGGAAAGCCGAGTTTGAATACTATGATACCTTTGGTAACTTGGAAGAAAAGGCCGCTCGATGTTCCTGCTGCAGGGGCATGCTTCATAAGATCATTGAGAATCAGGATATCGTCTCTATGATCCAGCCAGATTCAAAGCTCCTTATTAACAGCGAGATTATGGGCCCTAACTGGTTCCTGTGGAACAGAGTCAAATTTCAGGATAAGCTGGTTGGATTGCAGACTGCAAGCCTACAGCAGGTCCTAGGACAAGGTAGATGGAAAATGACGGTCTCAGGAAGAAACCGACCCTGACATGCGTAGATGGCGAAGAACAGACTTGCATTGGCTCGAATACCGGATTGAAAGAAACCCTTGCATTTATTCAAGACCGTCTCAACAACTGCCTACAGAATCACAAGAGTTGTTCCCCTCAACACCAAGAGACTTGGTATCCTACTCGACTTGTCGAAGTGCAAGAGTATCGTGTCAGGTTGATCGAGTCAGCCGAGACAAACCCTTCTGGACCCTTCGCAAGTCTCAGTCACTGCTGGGGGGGAGCCGAGATTTCCAGCTAAAACAGCAGAACCTCGGTTCTTTAAAGATTGACAAACCATTTGATGAGCTGCCAAAATCATTCCAAGAAGCCATCTCAGTTGCCAGGGGTCTTGATATGAGATATCTATGGATTGACTCTTTGTGTATAATTCAAGACTCGAATGAAGACTGGACAAAAGAAGCCAAGACTATGATCAAAATATACCAGTACGCCCTATACAATATCGCCGCCACCAGTTCCTCCAATAGCTTCGGAGGGCTGTTCCGAGATAGGAACCCCGACCCTCTGATCTCGAATATCGCGGATCTTACACGTGGTCCTATACCTGGGCGATTTCACCTTGTTGATGGAAGCTATTTCTCCGACCAGATCGATCAAGCCCCTCTCAATAAACGTTGCTGGGTGGCCCAGGAGCGTATGTTATCCAGGCGCATCATACACTTTGCTCAGGAACAAGTGATTTGGGATTGTGCCGAGCTTACAGCCTGTGAGGGATTACCGCAAGGAACGGACGTCTGGTATCACATGATGAAACATTCAGCTTATGCTGGATGTAAGAAGGGTTCGCCATTTCTCACGCCTCCGGACACGGTTGAGCAGGCTCTAGGGCAGTGGGCAAGAGTAGTCAACGCCTACTCGGCTTGTGGTTTGACTGTTCTAGGAGACAAAATCATCGCCATCTCTGGTATGGCGGACCATCTACGTGAGGTGCTGGGACTAGAGTATTGTGCAGGACTTTGGAGATCTAGGATAGAAGTCCAGCTCGCGTGGCTTGTTGAAGAACTGCAGCCAGGAAAGCCTCCTCGGAACGATCTCGCACCGACTTGGTCGTGGGCTTCTGTGAATGGCTCGATAAGGATGCAGGATGCCGATTATGGTAAAGGATACACGACTCTATCGCTTATTTCTGTCGTCGATGTTGTGATAGACCGACACACTAGTAAGGAGAGAGGAGAGAGAGCGAGTGGCAAGCTACACGTGAGATGCAGTCTGAACCCAGTCGAGGTCAAGGGACCGGTCGAGACACCTCGGCTTCATGGACGAGGCATACAGTATGCAAGGCGCGTACATACCGATGGACCTGATGTTATTGACGCGCAAAGGCTTTTTGTCATCCCAACATTTGACGTTCAGGACGATAATTCACTGGAGGATGAGTGGGATATCTCGTCAGAAGTGCGGGGAATACTTCTTCAGCATGTGGATGGAACTCGGGGAACATATAAACGGTGCGGGCATGTCTTTCTTGCTACTTCTGTAAATAAGGAGACGAAGACCTTTGACGATGAGTGGGAGGGCTTGAAGTCAGCAGCAGGCAAAGACAATATGCCCTGCGATGAGCACGATGCTTCTGGTCATTTGATCACCATCATCTGATAGCAGTGTGTCGGATAGCTCATGGGCGCAGCATTTGTAACCAATGTGTAATTCTGCATGTGAGCAACTATGAGCCAGTCTACTAAATGGAATAAACATCTAATAAGTGTACAAGAATCGAGGATTGTGTTCTCCCAATTCTTCGGCCTCCTTCTCTGTCATACCCTGAATTCGGTGATCTTCCTTTCCAGCGAGCTTGCGCTGGTTCTGGCGTCGGAACCAGAGCCAGAAAAGCAGGTAGATAACAGCGGCCATGGCCATGAGAGACATGGAGATGGCATGACCCTTGACGAACCGTGGTCCATCGGCAGATGCGTACAACTATACGAGTTAGTGTGAATACGGGCTGAATGGATTTGTGACACCTACAAATGGAGCTGGGATTCCAGCAGAGTTTCCAATGGTGAGCTGCAGACCCGTGGCAACAGTACGCTTGCCATATCTGGGGTTGTTGCTGGGAAGCCAGGCGAGAGGAAGTCCAACAACGATGTAGAGGCCCATGGCGACCAGGAAGCAACCAAAGTATTTGGCTCCTCCAGGCGCTGTGCTCACTAGAATAGCATAGCCAGCAGTGCAGATGCAGGCAAAGATGACGGTAAAAACGGCTCGACGTTGGGTTCGGTCCGACAGCCATGCAACAGCAAGGTAAGAGATGGCGCCGAGAGCATAGCAGGGGATGGTGAGGGCTTGAACTTGGGCTCTGTCCCAGTCCCCAAGGCCGTTGATAATAGTAGGGAGGAAGGTAGAATAACTGGATTTGTTAGTCTGAATTACACATGTTTTGTTCAAGACACTCACCCATAGAGAATAACATCACCGCCAAACTGGCCAATACAAAAGAGCCAGATCTTCCAATCCTTGAATCCCGCATAAACATCCGACTTGTGCATCTCGTTGGCGGCCTTGGTGTGTCCGACCTGACGCCTCAGTCGTTGGTCAATAAGTTCACGCTCAGCAGGCGTGAGATAATGAGCCGTGTCGGGCGTATCGGCGAGCCACCACCAGACGGAAATCCCGAGAATGACGGTAGGAATACCTTCGAGGATAATGATCCATCGCCACCCTCGAAGACCAGCGACGCCATCCATGAATCCAATACCGTAGGCGAGAAGGCCACCCATGGAACCGGCGATGGCGGCTGAAACAAAAAGATAACCAATTCGAAGGGCATACTCTTTCTTGCTGTAGAACATGGTGAGATAGATAGCAAGGCCGGGGAATAAACCGCCCTCGAGGGCTCCGAGAATGACACGGCAGGCGATCAAGCCCTCGTAACTCTGGACGATACCGGTCAGGGTGGCTACGATTCCCCAGGATGTGGTGATGAAGGAGATCCAGCGAGAGGGAGTAAATCGCTTGATGACCAAATTGGAAGGCAGTTCCGAGAGAATATAGGTGACGAAGAGGACGGACACGGCTGTCTGATACTGGTTCCCTTCCATACCCAAATCTTCCTCCAGGCCATAGAGACGAGCGTTTCCGATATTGACACGGTCGAGAAAAGAAAGGAGGTAGAGGAGCATGACAGGAGGGACAATCCATCTGTCTAGTTTTCTGAGAAGAGCAGCTTCGGCGGCGGCGTCAATGTAAATCTCATCTTGACCGCGCTCCTGTTCCTCCAATTGTTTGGGGTCCAGAGTGCTGGAGTCTTGCTCAGCCTTGGACGTCATTGTTCTGATGCGGAGGTGACAAGGATGAATTTGGAGAAGGGAACGTCAAGAGACAATGGGATGCTTGGTTGCTTTGAAGAGAAGAAAGATCAAAGGTGGGTGGGCAGCAGTATTTAAATCTAGATGAAGAAACCCCGGAATTGAGCAATGTCCCCCGCTTGTTTACCCCGGATTTATGATTATTCAAACCTGTTGGTATCTTGGGAATATGGAGATAGGAGAGATTTCACCCTCCCCCTTGATTCTTGTTACGTACCAGCAAGTTTGGAGACAGGAGTGAGTGTGCAAGTGATGACATGATAGCCGTAGGACAGCGAGACCGAGGAACCAATTAGTGGGAAAGTTGATGATCGGGGTGGGTCCCCGCGTGGAGGAAGGATTTTCATGTTGCACTACTGATACTGATGGTTCAAGGTGTCTCTATCAGTACCGGGCGTCAGTCTTTTTTGGAGGGACAACGTTGCCGATCTGCACTCGTTTGGTGGAGTTTATTGGTCAGTCAAGATGTGTGATTTTGATGTCAGTGTGACCTTGCTCCCTGTTGTTTTGTGATAGGCACCAAAGGCGTTTGACCTTATTCGCGGGTGACGGAAAAAATGAGGGTTATTCACACTCAAGATTGCAACTTTTGCATGGCTCTTTTTTGTCCCACCTTGTAGCTTGTCTCCATCCCTGCATTACGGGGCGAATCCCAGAGACTTGGCGAGTACAGTAGATAATGGTTAGGTTGCAACGGCACTGTTGGAGATAAAGATGAGCTTTTCTGCAGTCTTGAATAACTGGTATTACCATGGCAGTCAAGGTTGCTGTCTTTTCTGGATATTTCCCAACAATTTCTAGATGACAAGAAAGAACATTGATCCAACATCAAGTAGAGACGAGAGCCACCTTTCTCTGTCCTGACCCCAGTGTTGGTGTTGAAGATTTTGTCCCTCGACTAACCTCATCCGTTGGTGCGCTGATTCATGTCCAAGCTAAACAATTGTGATCGATAAGAATCAACTCCACAAAACAAAAGCCCCTCGTTGGAATCCCTTTCTTTTCTTTGCCAAAACCGCAAAAAAGCTCCGGCGACTAGCTTCGGTAATGAACTCCTTATATCCCCTCATTTATTACCCCAGTCCTAGCTTCAACACGGGCTTCTACTCGCCATCTACCAGACAATAACGCCCCATGACTGGAATTATTCCTCCTCCCCGTCTTCTTCTTCTCTACTTTTCTACTCAATCTCTAAGTCTAGTCTCGGTTCATATAACGTCGGGAGGTAATGTCTCGGAGATTCTACACCAGTAATGCAAATTGTTAGGACTGAGGAAAATGACTCCGCCCTGGTGGTCTACCTTGAGCAAACCGCAACCCGGCAGTCATATTCAAGGTTGGACTGTATGGCATTGTGTTTCTACACAGATTGAATGAGAATTGCCCATTTCTTTATCTATGGGTATCCGAAAGGTAATGCATCTTCGCGGACCACAGGAATTGGAATCGATGGCTTCCCAGATTGAGAATGAATATCCGTGAGCTCCAGTAACATGAACCACTCGAAGATGTCTGTGGTTCGTGCTCCGAAATGATGCCATGGTAGGATCATGAATTATCCTCCCCAAAGACTCGGTCACTCACATCTTTTGTGATACACAATAATATGCTACAAGTGAAGGAAAATGCTATTCAACTTAGACAAGCACAAAAAATTAGGCCCCATTTCGAATGCTAAACAATTGCGGCACCACTTCACCCAACATGTCCTCCATAGTCTGCCACTTCATCCCCAAACGCCTCTCAGTTCTCGAAGCATCAACTCCAAAATGTGTATCAGCCTCTCTCTTCCCTGGTGTCCCCTTGGGTATGCTGCTCTTGAACTCCCCCGCAACTTTTTGGGCAAGGTCGGCAATCTCCTGATTACAATAAACACCTGCCGCCAGCAGAAACCTCTCTCCACCTGCTTCCGGAACTTGAAGTGCTCTGACATGTGCTAGAGCTGCGTCTTTCACACTGACCCAGACAGGCGCCCTTGTGGGTGGAACATCAGAGTCCTGTCCGATGGACACAACATCCCAGATGATCTGGTTGGAAGTGTTGAGCTGCTCTAGCGAGGATGGCAGGGCTCCAGGCAGAAAGGAGCCAAAAACCATGCCTGGATTCAAGCCCACAAGATCGAAGTTAACAGTCGGGTGCTCCGCCATCCACTGCCATGCTGCCCGTTCAGCTACCGTCTTGCTAGCGCGGTATGCCACCGCAGCGGCCGGAGCTCGAACTCCGTCTTCGTAGGTCAAAGGTGACCAGTCCTTGGACGTGTATGTCTTTCCAGGCTGAGCACCCTTGGAGGCATCGTAGATACCAGCAAATGAGTTGGTATGTACGATGCGCTTGACAGTGCCTAATTGTTGAGCTGCATCGAGAATCGCGGTCGACCCCTTAATCGCGGGGATCAGAAGATCCTCTTCAAAATTGGACGTGTTGTAGTGAAACGGGGCTGCCAGATGCAGCACTGCCTCTGGTCGACTTGTTCGCAATGCAGAGAGATATGATTCAGCTGAAGTGATGTCTTCCACGACTACCACGGAAAGTTTGAGATTTCTCTCGTGGGTGTCGAGAACTTGTTGCACTCTGGACGCTGAACGAACGGTACCAACAACCCGATACCCTTGAGAGAGAAGAGTTGCAATGCAATGCTGGGCTATGAATCCGTTTGCGCCTGTGACGACGACAACAGACGGTGGTTGAACAGGGGATGGGACGGCTGAAGGCATGATGGATGAATAGGCAAAGTATTGAGAATGGTTCTTGATGGTGATTGTGTATGTCGCGGAGATATTTCCTGATGTTTTGAACTCTTGTTATCGGCAAAGAAACCCACTTTGATCTTTCAAATGATGCCGCATTGATCGGCAGCATTTCTAGTATCGCCTATCAAGCGGAGTGGTGATTTGCCGTCGCATACAAGCGACACTTGCGACGGTAGCGTTAGACTAGGCGCCGCGGATGGGCTGTTGATCAAGGGTCGCGTATATTAGCGGCGGATTGTTTTAAATCTGGGGTTGATGCGACGTTGATTAAGTTGACAAATCAACTTGAAACCGATTGGACTGACGTAAAGCTGTAGTTGGTGATATGTTTCATTGCTCAACAGTCCTCGTTGATCTTGAATGAGGTCTCACATCGAGGTGGGCGCAGCAACAGCTCATTGATCAACGCGAGTAGACAGGTTCATTTGGTTGAATACTGATGAAGAATGAATATCTGGAATATTTCATGAATAATTAAAACAAGTAACTAAACTCCAGCAATCGCCCTCTTCTTCAATACAGCCGAATTTTCATTCAACCCAGACCAATCATGAGCATCTAGACAAGCCTGCCGACTTAACAAGACAGCTGTACTCGTCCTCTCTCGTAGTTCTGCCTCATACGCATCAATAGCTCCCTTTAGATCTTGTCCCTCGTGATACACTCCTTCCAAAGCCTTGCACAACCGATGTGAATCCAGGATTCCATGGTTTGCAGCTTCTCCCCGATACATGGTCATGGCGTGCGCCGCATCTCCGGCTAATGTCACCCTCCCTTCGCGGTTGTCCCAAGGTAGGCATGGCCAGTCCTGAAGAACTACCTCGATGACTTGGGAACCTTCAGGGATGGCCTGGACGACGTCGCGCAGAACGGGATTGAATTCTGTTGCGCGTCGCTTCATGTTGGCTAATCGCTCAGAATCCGTCATCTTGACTTCATCATCTGCTGTCTTGACTTGCCAGGATATCATGACCTGAACACGATATCGCTCATGGTCTGTTCCCTCTGTGCCATTGACGAGTGGTGTCTCAAGCATGCTGAACCAGAAGAATGTCCCTGTGACAGGGTGACACCCCTGGAAGAGCAGAGGATCAATATCTTTGAGAGGTTGGACCTGCTCTGGTGTGAGATCAAGAGCAGCCCCTGTGAATCTGATGGGTAGTTGAATGTTTCTGTAGGAATCTGGAGCCAGCGCTTTGCGAGTACGTGAGTTACTACCTTCGACACCAACGACAAGAGAGCCTTCTACTTTTGTGCCGTCCTCGAAAACAGCAACTACACCATCATCTTGATCCTGAACAGATGCCAAACGCTTTCCCCATTGGACCTTGTCACTCACACCCTCGAGAAGTACATTTCGTAGCTTCTCACGGTTCACTCGTCGCCGATCACTTGCGGGTATCAAGAACTTGGGATCCAATGTCTCAAGATTGATGAAGACGAATTTTCCTGGTCCGTCTCGATCCGCTTTCGGGTCTACCTGCACAGACTCGATACGTCGAAATGTTTCCTGGGACACAAGTTCCCGCAGGAAAGGCAGAGCCCAGTGAAGGGTTATGGCCCAGCCTTGACCGCGGGAGGAGATGTGATTGTCGCGTTCGTAGACTTGGAAAGGGATGCCCAACTTTGAGATGTTAGCAATTGTTTGTCTGTACTATGGTGAAAGTGTTACCTTTTGGAGGCCATGGGCAAGCGTTAATCCAACGACTCCGGCGCCGATTATGATGACAGGCTTGGACATGATGCTGACCAACTATATTGGATGAGATGTAATGGATGTGTTGAAAACTGTTGGCCAAAAGTGAACAGGATAATGGATTTCAAAAACCACTCTTCACCATGCCATGTTTCGAGATATCTTATTCTTTGTATAACGCGGGGCCGTCGCCTCCATGTCCTCTGCATCATTAGATGGTGTTGAGATAACTCATCAATCCACCCCGCATTCTAATCCATTCCTATCAGACCGTCGTGATCTCACCGTGCAACTTGTCGCATTCCGCCCGTAGTCCTGGCCGAGTTTGGTTAGTCATTGAGCAATATGCGTCATTCCAGGAGGTTGGGTGGATGGAGCTAGTTATGCAGCCGTCGGAAAATGCCTGTGGTTTGGAGATTGCGTCGGCCTGTACAGTATGAGCGGACCGTCGGGGGAAGATATCGATGAGATAAGATTGCTGGCGTCGCAATTGACCGTAGAGATCCATCATCAACGCATAGCATATCACAAGAGAGGTTTACAATGTTGATTCGAGTTGTATATCTTCCTTATCAATGGTTGTTCTACCCACGATCAAGTATTACTCTCCAGCATTGTGCATTGTTCTAAAAATCAAGTAGGCGTCAAACTCACGTCCATCCCCGCATTCTTATCATTCATTTTCTGCTCAAACATCTTCTTATTCTTACATCTCAAGCTACACATTATCAAAGACTCGCAGATAATCGAGTCTCATCTGAGCAAAATGCTTGCAACCCAATCCACTCAATCACCCGTAACCATGGCCCAAACCCAGAAACACGAGGCTCTTCAACCAATTCACCCATCAATGAAGGGTAAGCTCGACCCAGTCTTTGAGAAGCTCTACAACGACAACGTCGCAAACACACCTCTCCGGCCAATTGACCTTTCCGTCCTTCGATCCAAATACTCTGTGCTCTACTCGTACGGTACTGGACGGGCTCCGGAGGCAGCCCGTCAGTACGATACGAAAATCACCGTTGGAGAGGATATCGTCCTTGATGTGAGGGTGTATGAGCCGGAAACACCAGGACCATGGCCTGTTCACATTGATTATCACGGTGGAGGTTGGGGCCTTGGTGATCTTGACACGGAGAGTCATATCTGTAAACACATCTGCAAGCAAGCCGGTGTTGCGGTAATTGATGTTGCGTATCGACTGGTGCCAGAGAATGCTTTCCCATGTGGCATCACAGACAGCTTTGCAGCTCTGGAGTATATTTACAAAAACGGCGCAAACGAGTTCAACATTGACCCCCAACGCATCACAATCGGAGGCGTGTCTGCTGGTGGATTCATCAGTCTCGCCATCGGACATCTCGCAAGAGATGCAAACATCCCACTCAGACTCATCGCTGTCGGAACACCAGTAGTGGACGACATCAGCCAATATACGTCTGCCTCTGATTCACCGTTTGCATCCATGCAGGAGAACGAACACGCCCCGACGTTGAACTGGGGAAGATTGACTTGGTTTGACAAGCTCAAATGGAGCTCTCTCGGATCTACACCCGAACAAATCAAGGAGAAGCGCCAACAAGTTCCCGAGCTCTTCGCTAGTCTCTTTAAAGCAGACAGCTTTGCCAATCTTTCCAAGACAGTCGTCTACACCGCAGGAGCTGATCCTTTGAGGGACGAGGGGGAGGCATATGGAAGGATTCTGTTGGAGCACGGCAACGAAGTGACTATGAAGAGGTTCCCTGGTGTTCCACATCCGTTCATGCATATGGATAAGGATTTATGGCAGGCAAAGGAGTTTATAAAGCTGACGGCTGCGGCGATCAAGGCGGCGGTACACAACTGAGTGGATGGATATGTGTCTGATTACAAGTAAAGAGTTAGCTGTTATTCATTCTGGAGTGCGTTCAGTCGATAAATATGCTGCATTACAAAGTAAATCTCCTCATCATGATCATATCTTAGTGAAAGCACTCAATCCAAGAATTCGTCAATAGTCCGCTCCCAATACCTGTCCCTCTTAGCGTCCATACCCTGCTTATCTTCTCCCCGCCCCAATTCGCCAACAGGGCGCAATCAACAATGCCAATTCATCAGTCCATCCATAAACAGTCTAGTAACCCCGGAATCCATATCGCCCCCGTTGTCCATACCTCACACTGTGTCTGAGGTTGAGTTTATACTAGACCAGCGCCTCCCCCACAGCCCGGTCAGCTGTGATCCTGAGCAACCAGTTTCTTGGACCAGGACAGTCACCTTCTCTCCTTGATCATCTATTTCGTTGATGTCGTCGAGTCAAACTGAAATGACTTCAGAACGACAACCATCTGTCTGTGTGCGATGTTCAAGCATCAAACAAGCATGCAAAGGCGGTATCCCATGTGCGCGATGTGTACGACTGAGCGTCCCATGCTGTCCCAAGAGCTCCGAGTCACCTAGCTCGTCGGGTCCCGATCGAAATGTGGAAGCACCAAAAGTGCGCATACACAGAGTCCAGACAGGCTGCTTGACCTGTAAGAAACGCAAAAAGAAGTGCGACGAGGCTAAACCTCGTTGCGGCGATTGTACAAGACTTTGTCTCGACTGCTCATGGTCGCCAGCAAGAAAACCAAAAGCTACAACCAAGGTCACGAACAGCTGGAAGGAATGTCCATGGATCCCGACTGAGAATGGTGCCGAGGACGTGGACAAGACAGAGAGTCCAGGTCAATCAACGTCAACCACTTCTGGAGAGTCCAACGTCGAATTTAATATCGCCGACCTACTTTGCCAAATGTCAACGTCCATTCTCCCTAATGGATCGGATGAGGAATTCGTCCCTTCACTTGACAACCCGGCCTGGGATATTTCAACAGATGTTGATGTCAATTGGCTCAGCATTCTTCCACACACACCACCGGTATCTGCCAGCCCACCTGAACAACTCGTCGGCGACTCACTCAGCTTATATACACCCAGTCCGACGCCGGATATCACTTGTTCTAGGGACAAAGCCCTAGTCAATCACTATTCCACCATCGTGGCCTCTGTACTGTCGAGATGCCCTGATCCATCAACCAATCCATATCTCACATATCTCCTTCCGATGGCCATGTCCAACAAGCTGGTGTTTCACTGCGTCTTGGCTTTGAGTGCAACCCATTGGCAACGACTCCAGCCACAAATGAGGGATAAGGCATTCTTTCACCAAGGCCGTGCGACACAATCATTAGCGAACCTCTTGCCTCATGTTGATTCTAACTCTATCGACATAGCCTTGGTATCTTGCTTACTGCTGTGCATGACCGAGCTCTTCGACGGGACATCAACGCGGTGGAAGCTGCATCTTCAAGGTGCCAAGCGACTCTTTGCCAAACTGAAACTTGAAAAGGGGGATTCCATCACCGGCCATTACAAGTTTCTCATGAGGCTATCGCGCTTTCTCGACAGTGCCACGACTACCAGTACTTGTAAACCTCCGTTGATTGAAGACAGGAGGGAATCGGTCTCATTTGATTCTACACCTGCAAGCAGTATGGAGAGCGATGGTCAAGATGCTGCTGTCTACGGTATTCCTCGAGAACTATTTCACATTGTTGATAGAATCAGCGATTTGGCGAGTAAGAGAGGAACGCGTGTTGATGAAAAGTCAGAACAGGTGTTTCGTCAGGAAGCAAAGATGGTGCAGAACCAGTTGGACAATTGGGCCTACGACTATGGAGGCTTATCCGGGGCAGTTGCATCGCTTTCACCATCGAATGAAGACGTGTTACACGCTACAACAGCATACGAATGGGCCCTCCGTCTCCGTCTTCATCAAGTCGTGGAAGGCTATTCTCTCAACGAGCCTATGGTCTCGCAATGCGTCGAACGAATTCTCGAATCATCCCAAAGGATTCGCTACGGCAGCTCTTTGGAAAGTTGTCTTTTATTCCCTCTAGTCATGGCGGGTGGAGCTTGTGACAGCTTGGAACAGAGGATCATAGTGCAAGATCGTTTGATGGTTATGGAGAGGACTTGTGGGTTTGGGTATATTCATCAGGCGAGGGAGTTAGTTGAGACGGTGTGGAAGAGGAGGGATACGACGGAGACAAGGGTGAATTGGGCGAGGATAAGATATGAGGAGATGGATGGACTAGCTCTCTTTTGATACTTGGGTTCTGTTCTTTGGTCAAGGTCGGGTGTCTGGTGCATAAGAGTATCTTTATTCAATACGTTAGTAAACTATTGTATTTGATCACCATAGTAGTTCATGATTGGTAAACAATCTGGTCAAGTTCATATGAAAACTAATACGCTTAATTACATCAACTCATCTGTGCCGTACCAATAACAAGCTATGACCTATGCCGTCTGTCCAGCTGTTTGACGTGCCAGTTCCTCGACATGAGCGTGCATATCGTAACTACACACATCTTCAATAGTCAACATTCCCGGCTTGGTATTCTTACTCGACCATCCAATTCTCTCATTCAGGTCTTCTCTTGCTCTCTTACTCGCCTCCTGGAGCATTGTGGCTCGTGGTTTACGTTCCATCTCGTACAACTTCAAGCGCTCTTCAACAGTCAGTCCGGGATACTTTTTCGAAAAGATAATGCCTAGTGCCCCGGCATCCTCAATGGCCATACAAGCTCCTTGACTCTGGTCAGGCATCATAGGGTGGGCGGCATCACCGAGAAGAGCGCAACGACCCTTGACCCAGTACTCGTAGGGGTTGTGGTTGTATAGACGCCACATCTTGATATCTTCGGCGTTGAGGAAGAGTTTGATGAGTTTAGGGTCTAGACCCGGGAATGTCTCGGCGAGATGCTCTCCAGTGGTTGAGATGTTCCATCCATCTTCTTTGAGATCATTCTTGGAAGCAGGATAGAAACAATAGCACGAGACAACGTTGTTGTCACTGCACGCTGACAGGACAATCTTTGTCTTGCCCTCACCACCCCAAAACTCAATGGCGTTGTTGTTGAGGTACTCTTCAAGACCAAGCTCGTGAAGCTTATCGGCATAGATGATGCAGCGATAACAGCATGACGTGCTGGGTACAAAGTGAGGGGTGATACCCAGCTCTGGGCGCATAACGCTACGAATACCGTCTGCACAGATGACAGCGTCGTGTGTTACTTCTGCGCCGTTCTGGAATGTGATGTGTCCGTTCTCTGGGTCAAGCTTGCATGCCTGATGCCAAGTCTTGAGTTCGACGGGGTATCCCTCTCCCTTCTCAGATAGTGCCACCTCCTTGAGATGTTTGTGGAGATCAATTCGGTGAAAGTTGTTATAGTCTGTACCGAATCTCTCACGATAATCTCCCAAGGGATATGTACCCTGGACTTCCCCGGTAGAATAATCGTGACGAATGAGATTCCTCAGAATAACAGGTTTGGCAGCGGGGATGTCAATGTCCCATTCTTCAAGGAATCGAGAGCCGTTGGACGCTACTGACAGCGAAGCACCAACTTCGCCGCCAAAGTCGTAGCGTTCATAGAGAGTGACGTGGTGGCCAGCTCGACGAAGGGAGATGGCGGCAGAAATTCCACCAAGACCAGAGCCGACGATGCCAATATCAAGGGGAGACCATGATTCAGTGAGGCCGGGCATGATGATGGCTGGGTTGTGTTGTCAGCTGGAGTGAGATTTTGTTTGATGGTAAGGCCTAATATTTGGTTGACTGGATGAATAGTGAAAGTGGTTCGTGATTGTGATTGTGTTGTGTTGTGATGTACTGTGATGTGTTCCTTGAGCGTTGAAATTGAATGATGCTTGGGATAGTTGGCACTTAAAACTTGCGACAAGACACCCGTTCGACATCGAGATGTCCAGATTGAAACATCATCTTTCTGCATCATGAACACCATCGTATACACTCCGATAACCTCACATCCTCTGCAGTGACAAACCCCGCCGGCGTCCCGCGCGGAGACGTATCATGAACAACAACACCGACAAGGGTCTAATCTCCAAGCGACGGCCCCTTCGCCAAAAAGCTATTGCGCCGGGAATCCAGATCCACAGCGATCCGACGGCGACATCACAACAAAAGGAACCAATACCGACGCTGGCTTACCCCGCAGATTGTAAAAGACGTAGGTTTGGTCTAGCTGCGGAATGAGGTTAGCTCGATGATTTTCCCTGTGGCGGCACCACGAGACTTTTGGCTGGGTTGCTTATCAGCAGCTGTGAGTTATCTTTCGCCGTCGTATCGTTTGGTGTGTAGGCGCGTAACTTGGAAACTACAACACCATCTCGCAAGGGGAAGCGCGCTGGGATGATGTCTTGATAAGTGTCTTGCGGGGGAGACCTGTCTGTTCTTGGGATACTTATACTGACTGGAGTATCTGTCTACCGTTGTTCAAAGTCGTCAACTGTGCGGTATCAACACAATCATCCCCACTGCCACAGCTCAGTTCATCAAGGCTTGGCCTCATCCCCAATCTGACCGTATATGAAAATATTTTGAAAAGACTTCAGGGCTTGTCCGCAAGTAAGCCATCCATGGAGATTCATCGACGCGACCAACACTAACATATACAGGCCAAGACTAGCATCAATACATCACACCACAACACTCAACATGGCTCTTGCAACGATGGAAAAGCCCATGAATGAAGATGCCGCCACCCAATCCGTCACCAAGGGTTCCGTCCAGGATATCGATCCAGATGCAACCCTTGGGCCCATCACTCGCAAAGTAGACTACCATCTCGTCCCGCTCATGCTGCTCTGCTACTTTCTTCAATTCCTTGATAAAGTACTCATCAACTACGCCAACATCATGGGACTCTCTACTTCGATTGGCATCAAAGGCAATGATTTCTCATGGATGGCTACAGCCTTCTTCATCGGTTATGGTGTTGCCGAATTCCCCCAGGGCTACCTGATCCAGAAATTCCCCGTCAGCAAAGTCTTGGGAGTTAACGTTATTCTCTGGGGTGTCACCATCTGCTGTTCTGCTGCTGCACAGAGTTTCCCTGGAATTACAGCGGCCAGAACGATCCTGGGTATGCTCGAGGCAGTCATCACTCCTGCTCTCATCATGATTACCTCTCAGTGGTATACACGAAGGCAGGCCACGCCAAGAACTGGTATCTGGTACTGTGGTCTTGGCATGGGTCAGACTATCGGGGGTCTCATCTCGTTTGCTGCTCAGCATGGTAGCAGGACCAGCAGTTTTGAAGGCTGGAGAATCATGTTTGTTTCTGTCGGCGCTTTCAACTTGCTCATCGGAACACTTGTCACTTTCTGGATGCCCTCTAGCATCAAGGAGGCCAAGTTCCTTTCTGAACAGGAGAAGGTTATGCTGCAGGACGCTTTGGACGCTGATCATGGAGGCAACGGTGTCAAGGTCTTCCGTCGTCATGGAATTTGGGATGCCGTCAAGGACTTGCAGGTCTGGCTTCTCTTCCTCAACACAATCCTGATTGTCATCCCTTCCGGAATCATCACTACATTCTCGGCCACGCTGATCCGTGGGTTCGGGTATGATCCCAAGCAAGCAGCTCTCCTTAACATGCCCTCCGGTTTTGTGTCAATCTTTGCGACAATCCTGGGTACCTTTGCAATCCTCTACCGATTCCCCCGCTGGCTTGGTATCTGTCTCTTGATGGTGCCCACACTGGCTGGTGCAGGACTCATGTCGTTTTACTCATCAAGCCAGGCAGGGTCTCTAGCTGGCATCTACCTCATCAACTTTGACGTTGCTCCTCTTGCTCTCATCTACGCCCTTGTTGGAGCCAATGTACAGGGCTATACCAAGAAGGTCACAACAAATGTTATCATTGCGATCGGTTTCTCCATCGCCAACATCATTGGTCCTCAGACTTTCCAGGCCAGAGATGCACCCAACTACATCCCTGCCAAGGTTACCGTTTTCTGTGTCTGCGGTGCCTCGATTGTGGTTAGTATCTTGACGAGGCTTCTCTATGGAAAGAGAAACAAGAGCGCCATGGTGGCTCGTAATGCACAGCCTGCGGGGTATGAGTCTGAAGGACAAGCCGTGGAAGACTTGACGGACAGAAACAACCCCGAGTTCTTCTATGTATATTAATTAGTATATGGTCAACTTGCTTTATTATGACTGCACTATCAAATGAGATGGCAACTAGTTCGTTTAGCATGAACTCGAGAGCATTTCTTTCCAGTAATTTCCACCTGCCCCAAGTCGGACCAATTTGAAGGATGTTTCCAGGGATTAATATAATAACTTTGGATCTGATAAGCCCCTGAAACAAGTGCGAGCGCTTTAAATGAAGTCCTTTCTCAGTAGTATTGGATGTGACCACTGAAGGATGCGCGAGACAAAGACGAGCTCAAATACGGACATAAAAAACGAGACCATAACAAAAGAGACGACCTTGCAAGTGCTGAGCCCGATGGTTTAATGAAATATCCACCTAGCCTGGAGATGAATGCGACCTCGCCTATGAGATCAAAGTTTCAAATTCAATGAAACATCAATCCCATCCATCTGTGCGTTTCAAACCCTTCTCTTTCGCTATCGTATTCGTATCAAAGACCCCAACGGCATCCGTCCGACCAATTATCTCGCAAAGATCAACAAAACGCATGGACAGACGGTGTCGGTAAATGGTGTCGATTGAGGCAACCCACCAATCAGCTACCTGAAATTTGTGATTAGAAATGTGTTGTTGCTAGAGCAAGGGGTACACATCATTAATCAAATCCTGTCAGCTTTAAAAGAAACCGACAGGCTGAATTCAGGTGCAATTGTTTATCCCTCACTTGATTGTTTATCGTGGACCACAGACGCAATCATGCTCCGAGAGATTGCATATACCGTCGTCGGTCTTGTTCTTTTCGCATTTGCGCTGGAACGAGGACTGGCTCTGTTTGACGACCCTCGGGAACCGAAACGCGTTCACCCCAAGATCCCTTTTATCGGCCATGTGCTGGGTCTGATTAGCAATGGGGCTGCAGGATACTATAGAAAGACTGGGCAGGGCTTACTATCCATCTGATGCGAGTCTCATTGCTAATGATTTACAGCAACTCGACTGATGCCGAGATCTTTACTCTCAGTATTGTCAACACCAAAATCTACGTCACAAACTCACCTCGTCTAAGACCACTCATCCCAAAGGCTCACAAGACCCTCTCCTTTCGCCCCTTTATCCAGACGGCTGCCAAGGTTATGGGAGATGCCTCTGACGAGACATTCGACAAGCTGGGCTCAGATCTAGTTGACGATGTGAGCCACGCCATGAGAATGAGCCTGGGTCCTGGTATCTATCTCGATGAGAAGAACATACGAATGGGAAAGCGTGCTGCCAAAGAAATCGATGACCTTTTTCAGGCTGGCAGACCCGATGGTTCGGCCAAAACGAAAGTGTTGCTGCTTGACTGGGTCAGAAACATCGTTGTCCAAGCTACCAGTTGTGGTGTATTCGGAGAAGAGCATCCTTTCTGCGACCCAGTTGTCACCAGGGCTTTTTGGTAAGTCGACATATTCAGCCGCTCTGCTTGACCATGGCTTGACCATGGATTCGGGATGCGTGACTAACACTAACTCCCTCAGGGTATGGCAAAGCTATCTTCCCTTGCACTTTGCAAAACTAGACATCACCGGAAAAGGCTACGCTGCTAGAGAAATTGTCTATGACGCTTTTCGTAAATACTGCAGCAACCTCCCTAGCGACGCTTCTCAACTGACCAAAGAGCGTGATCGCATCATGCGCGAGAGCAACTTTCCAGAGGACGAGAACTACAAGCAACAGGCTACTTTCGGAACAGCAGCTTTCGGCAACTCGTCGCCGACGCTGTACTGGACAATCTATGAACTGTTCTCACGGCCTGAGCTTTTAAAAGCTGTCCGCGAGGAGGTTATCGAGAATGCTGTTAGCGGTACAAAGGATTCAGGATATAGACTGGATGTGACAGCTTTGAAAACAAGATGCCCTCTCCTTCTTTCCGTGCTCCAGGAAACACAGCGAACGAGGAGTATCCATTCTAATATCCGAAAGGTTGTTGCGGATACACTATTGGACGGGAAATACTTTCTCAGGGCTGGAAACTACTTGCAAATGCCTGGCGCACCCATTCACTACGATCCTAATCTCTGGGGCGACTCAATCAATGAGTTCGATCCTTACCGTTTCATGTATAAACAAGACAAGAGCCGCAAGCCAGTAGCGCCCAGCAGCTTCACGCCTTGGGGCACACCACCTCATCTCTGTCCCGCACGACAATTCGCCACGACCGAGATTCTCATCATCGTTGCCCTACTTGCCATGCGATGCGACATGAAGCCTACCGGCAGACCTGACTGGGAGAAGAATCCTACACTTGAGAAGGGAGATGTTGTATCTCTGTATAATCCAAAGAAGGATATCGAGGTCGAGATTGAGGAGAGGAGAGACTGGGTGGGGGATTGGAGTGTGGAGATTGGGGAGAGCAGTACTCGTATCGCGTTGGCGTCGGGGTAGACGACGGGAAAGGCCGGGGTGGGATAGGATGGGGTGAGATGGAACCATATAGAGCATAGTGCATAGCAGGAGGGTAAGCATTGACTGATGATGACCTGTCAAAGGATTGAGGCTTAAAATGATGCTTCGCCATTTTGCTGCCCGCTTTGTCTAATAGGAGGCTTGCTTACATGGATGGCACAGCCTGGGAAGGGCGGAACATCAGGGTAGATGCTCAATTGAAAGGTCTGGCAGTTGATGTTTTATTCCCCAAGTTCAATTACTGTCGTTGGATGCTTCGCTATTGCTCTAATCATTCATTGTATTTGGTGAACGATTAATCATAACATGTATCTGTGCATCTGGGTATCACTGATACTACCCTGCGACATTGAACATACAGCATAACCATCCCATCCTCAATTGCACGAGAAACTATTCATCACCTCCAGCTACGATATCTAAATCCATCCTATATTACAGACAACTTAGAAGCCATAATCTCAATTCTCGCCATTTCTGTTGATTAAACTTAGTTGTCACCCCTGCCCATCAAAGGTTGTATTTCTGCCAGACCTCCGGGCAATGACGTCGGTCTCGACGATGCTAGAAAAGTCTCAAGACCCAAAATTTCTCGACAATGTCTCTCGATTTTCCAGGTTTGATGCGGATATTCCGGCCCAGATCCACCAGACATGGGACATGGGGGTATACCGAGACCAGGCCACAACCATATATACCAGGGCGACCATGCTATAGAAGAGTCAAAATAGTATATGCTGTGGACTATTCATCTAAAAAAATCAGGATAGACACGTTACTATGCATTAAGCTACCGTGGATTGATGGGACAACGTTGCAGTTTCCATGTCTAATGCATTGGACAGAAAGGCCAGATCCCAGCCATCAGTGCTGAAAAACGTACAGTACCGGAACTCGCGGTTGATTGATCATCCTCACCAAGAACAATTTCAGCTTAGTAAAAGCGACCAGAAGCTCCCCAACCACCCCGCGATAGCTGGTCATTCGCACAGTCAATACGGGGAGCTGAGTGAAGATCTATGGGCCACAACAATTCTCAATACGATTCCTCAGTGAAGACCTTGGGAACTTACGATGGAAGAAAGAGAATCAACGGTCTCGGCCGAGGCATGCAAGCCGAGACAAAGACAAAAGTCATGAATACGAGAAAATCTGCCCCCCAACAACGTCATAAAATCTAGACCCTGACATCCGATTTACTCCACATACCACATAGCGCGTGACAACAAGTCGGTCTAGTCGAGCCCAGTATTCCCGAAATAGCAGCACTCAACACGGGAAGGGCAAAGGCAAGGCAAAGCCAGGCAAAGCAAAAGAAGTAAGACGCGGGGTTTCTGTCACATTGTCGCTGCTGGGTCTGGGTCATCGTACAGTAGAGTGAGAAAATGACGCTAAGCGGTGGTGTTGTTCCTTTTCTGTACGTAGCAGACAGAATACGAGGTTACTATGCATGTGGAGAGCTTAGATGCTTCCATGCCATCATGGATGGTCGGGCTCGTGATGGCTATGATGTGGTTTTCGATGGGATGACATTGGGCTATGTTGTGAGATTGAACAAGTATAAAGAGATGACGATGGAAGCTGTACTTTCTATTCTCCTCATCATCAACATCTTCAATCACATCTTCAATCGCCCAGACTATCCAGCCTTGGACAGCTTAATCGTTCTCATCCTGCAATCTTTCCACCACAACACAAAACAACACACCATCAATAAACATGAAGCTGTCCGGTCTTCTCAGCGGTCTTGCTCTGGCTTCTGCCGCCTCAGCCACTACTGGTTAGTATTGGCCTTACCAGGCAAAATATGACATCAAACAAAAAACTTACACGAGATTTTAGTCTCCTACGACACCGGCTACGATGACCGCTCCCGCGCCTTGACCGCGGTCGCCTGCTCCGATGGCCCCAACGGTCTCATCACCCGCTACGGCTGGAAGACCCAGGGTGATATTCCCAAGTTCCCCTACATTGGTGGTGTCAACATCATCGCCGGCTGGAACTCCCCCAACTGCGGTGGCTGCTACCGCCTCGAGTACAAGGGCAGGAAGATCCACGTTCTTGCCATCGACCACGCTGCTCAGGGTCTCAACATTGGTCTCGATGCCATGAACGCTCTTACTGGTGGCCAGGCCGTCCAGCTGGGACGCGTCAACGCTCAGGTTTACCATGCTGATGTTTCCAACTGCGGACTCAAGAAGTAAACTTGATGGACTGACGATTTTATGATTACGGACGCGGGGGGTTCTTCACTATCCTTAATGATTAATTGGCATGGGCATCAGATGGCGTTTAGATTATTCCTGAGTATATATTTCACAATTTAATACATACAACCTTGCCGTGGCAAACTACTTCCTATAGCAGAATGACGTCTATGTGATCAACGCGCGCCGACCTTCAGCTGGAGCTTACTGATGCAGCCTTATCGGACACATGGTTGAAAAAAAATCACAAATCAGATATCCAAGTCGCATTTTCGCCGTGACTTACATTCTTTTACTTGTACTATTTGTTCATGTGTTCATTTATTAGTTAAAATCAAATTTTATGTCACATCGTTACACATAACCCATACATCGTATACTACTCAGCCACATACCTTTCACACTCAAACCACTTATCGACTTATACTACTCTCCTACAACTCCCAGCTTCCCAGGATGCTTTGAGCTACCATGTCCAGATGTACTTCTCTTCCGAAGTCGTGCTCTTTCTGGAACAGGTCTCGGCTCTACTTCTTGATCACCCTGGCTTGATGAGCCCCCTGTGGCCTTTTTGAAAAAATTACCCAAACTGCTTCGACCGGATTGTCTACCCCTATCCTTTTCTGGCACTGGTGCACCACCTGTGACGTTCCAACTTGCACCTAGACCGTCGGTACGGGGAACAGAGCTGTTGTCTGATTGTGCGGTCGATAACGGATGCTGTTGGATAGGAGGTTGTGGTTGCTGACGATAGTCATTGGGGTGGTAGAATTGTTGGTTTTCAATCTCGTAGCGACCTGCATCAAGGGCTGCTTGATTCTTTCTCATGGCTTCAGGGTTGTTGCCGAAACGTTTCTCAACCGTTGAGTTTAGTGTTCCGCGGAGGGTCTCTCCAGCGCCCTAGGTTTAATCAGTCACGGTACTCTTCAAGGGGTATTCGCGATGGCACTCACATGGATGCCAGCAGCAGCCGACTTTAGGTTCTGAAGCGTAGAAGGCTTCGTTCGGAGGCTTCCATCATGTGCATGTGGTTGTTGAAGGCTGCCAGGGCTGTATGGGATATACTCTTGCCGTTGATTATCCACCGCATGTACTTGTGGGGTGTTCAGCTGCGGTCTATTGGAAGGCTTGGAAAAGTTGATTGGCGCTGGAACCATGTCCAAAGAGTTTCTCTGCGCACTACGCTCTGGTATGGCCGGGGTAGGAGGATCCAGCCTATCGACTGGAGTCGTGGGAGAGATGGGATGACGCTCAGGAATAACTCGATGTCCCGGGGTTTCTATGCTCTTGCGACGACCTGTGTTTTGGTCCGTCGGTAGTGGTGGAACCGGAGGTACCGACTCTGACGAGACATTCTGGTGGTTCTGGGCCAAAGGAGTGGGTGCTGGTAGCTCAGTGGCCCTGGGCTCCTCAATGATTGAAGTTGTCCCATTGGGGTTTGTTACAGTGGTTGTAGTAGTCGTGGTTGTGGTGGTCGTAGTGATGGTTTGTCCAGTGTTTGGGTTGGTATGTGTCTCCCGCCTGATTGTGGGACTTGTGTAGGTTGACGGCTCTTGATCCGGTTTGAGGGTGGCGGGGACGTTTGTGGGAGCATTTGCGGGGGAGCTTGCAGGAATGTTATTGACGCCGTTATTGTTATTGTTGGGGACGTTGAGGCCGTTGTTTGGAGTGTTTGTGTTCTTGGTGTCGTTGGTGTCGCTGTTGCTGTTATCGAGAGGACTCCTGGAAACACTTGAATCGTTTTCCGTCGTCAGGGAATTGTAGGCAGAGTCATTGAATGTTTCCGGATGGTTGGATGCCTCTCCGCTTTTCCGTTTATCTTTGTCTTTGGAAGAACCAAACAGCTTCCATTTGTGACGCTTCTCATGGTCACGTCCAGGTTGGTCGGGCATTGACATGATTGAGGTTTGATAGTTTGCAAAATCAGAGATTGTTCTCCAAGACTCCCTTCATCAATTTGAATTGATTCAATAAGGAAATGAGCTTGATATTGATCTTGGACGACGTAATAGTCATCATCAAGAGTCTGTTCAGCAGATGAATGAAATCAGGTATGCGCACTATGACGGATCATGACCTCATGGGAACACCCCGGCCCAGTGTCGATCGAGGCACAATCTGGATCTCCTCGAATCAACGTCCTGGATTTGGCACGCCACAGTGTGGCTTGCTCACTAACCCTTGATCTTGTTGAGAACCCTTGATTGAGTCAAGACAGGGTGAGTGAGAGGGTCACTTGTTAACTGTGGACAATGTTCACATACGCATCAATGATTCTTTGTTGGAGTGTTTGTGACGCGAAATTGAGCAGAACAGACCCAGGCTCAGATCAGGAAGACATACATTCAGTCGCATGTACAGCACTTTTGTTCGATTTCCCCTCAAATAACTAGTCATATCTAGCCTCCCCCAGAGTTTGAACTTGTTGATTAGTCTTGGCTATTGACTTTGGCCAGCACCAGCAATTCAACGACGCTGATATTGCCATACCGGAGAACAAGTAACAAAGATATGTCACTCTTTCAGCTCATGATCAAGTCTATGTCTCTCTTCCTGGTCAAGAACTGCTGCACCCATTCTACTTCTCGGTTCAAAGCAGCCTACCCTGGACATCGAAATCACCCCCTCTTGGTCTACTGGTAGCATGGTATCTGATTCAGTCTAAGCACGGATTTTCACCAGCTGCAAACATGTTCAGCTTGCGGCAAATGATAGTGTCCGTCGGTCATGTATTTCCCAAAGGGATCCATAATCTGCGGCCACGTCGGGCAAGCTTTCAAGGCCTTCCAAGTGGATTATCCATGTCAATAGTCTATTCAAACACCAGAAAAAAGAACTTCTCATATCAATAGTCTAACGATTTCCCTTCTCTGGAGAAAATTTGTTTATGTTTCGACTTGGATAGGTACTAGTGATTGGCGCTATAAAATCAAGACTGGACTCAATCCATATCAAGCATTAATTATGAAGACGAGCAGCCCTGGATTACCCAAAATAGACTTAACAAATAAGTTAGCATTGACAAGCTTTCATTGTTCAATGCGCTTTTTATATCCGACTGTCGAGACCCACGACGACGTCAGAGTTGTGGGCATCGAGGTGGACCATGGATTTGATCTTCGCCGAGCAAGTGGCCGATTTTGATTGTAGAGGACAAGTATTGTGCTGTCGAGAGCATTCCACAGGGGAAAAAAAATCTGTGTGTAGAAAGTGGTCAACGAGTAAGAGTATGTGGTTTGAAGGGCAGTAAAAATAACCATGAACGTTAGCCCTGGCTGTTGAGATATCACATATGAAAGTAACACGAGCAAGAGCCGCTGCCCAAAGATGAGGTGTACATTTCAATGAATGAATGCATCGTGCCTGAGCTCAGCTGATACAATGCATCAATATCATTCCAATGGTACCGTAACTGCTTGGATGCAGGTCTTCCACAGTAAGTTATACCACTATCAGTTCGCGCAAGAACCATCCTGTCAATGCGTAAAGACATCTAGCGTCAATTTGTATGTGAAACGTGGAATATCGGATTATGACTTAAGCTTACCAGAATTTCTCATGTCTTGATTTTCAGGGGTCAGGTCCAATATTCACAATCCTGCCCCGAATCAATGGTTATAAATCCAATATCCGTTGTTCCTCCGGCCGAAAAGTGACGATCACGGCAAACTTGTGCCGTTTAAAATGGGCATAAACCGGAGACTCTGCCGATGACATATCCAAACGGTGGGTAGTTTCCAGTTTTCTCATCATCAACTGCAAATTAAAACACATGTTGTCAAATCCTACTACAAGCTTTCACTTGACGCAAGCTCCATTGTTCCTGAATTTCTGGGTCACTCTAAATAGAGAAACAGGATGAACCATGATGGGGATGGTGCTTGCGTGTCGCCCTGGTTTCCCGTTTCTTATATCGATTGCCGAATGCTTGCTTTCTCTACTCATTTTCATTCTCTTGGCTCTCGATTCGCCTCTACTACGCTCGTTTAAACAACAGACATGGGATTATTCCGTCGTTTCTTCACTATTGCCTTGGCACTTTCACCAGCAGTTGTTACCGGCGCTGACCTCAGCATAGATGATGATTGTACGTATTTCATGAGTCAATGAGATAGCAAACTGACCATCCTAGCCTCTGTCAAGAAATCCAGCAGCTCGATCGCATATGGATTAATGAAATACTATTCCGGGAACGAAACTGGAGATGTTCCGGGCAACCTACCAGATCCCTACTACTGTCAGTATAGTACCCTCGAACCGACTCATCACAAGCTGACTTTCTCAAGGGTGGGAGGCTGGTGCTCTATTTGGAACGCTCATCGATTATTGGTGGCTCACAGGGGACAAGACATATAACGAAGTCGTCACCCAGGGAATGATGCACCAAGCAGGAAAAGACGCCGACTTCATGCCAGAGAACCAGACTTTGACCGAAGGAAATGACGACCAAGGTTTCTGGGCCCTCGCAGCCATGTCCGCAGCAGAGAGAAAATTCCCCGATCCTCCCGATAATCAGCCTCAATGGTTGGCATTAGCACAGGCCGTATTCAACGAATTTACCTCACGATGGGATCCGGATACATGCGGAGGTGGTGTGCGATGGCAAATCTTTACCTGGAACAATGGTTTCGACTACAAGAACTCGATTTCCAACGGCTGTTTCTTCAATATCGCTGCTCGACTTGCTCTCTATACCGGCAACGACACATATTCGGATTGGGCAGACAAGGTGTTCGACTGGGAACGGAAGTCTGGCCTGATAACAGATAAACTGGAAGTACTGGATGGTGTGTCCATAGAAGACGACAAGTGTCCCCGGATGGACAAGACGCAGTGGACATACAACTCGGGGATCTACCTGCATGGTGCTGCCGTCATGTACAACCTGACTGAAAAGGACGAATGGAAGAGCAGAGTGGATGGCTTTCTCAACACCTCTACTACACGCTTTGTCAAGAACAATATAGTGTACGAACAGCCTTGCGAAGAAGGCAATGGCTGCACTGTCGACCAGCAGAGTTTCAAGGGCTACCTGCTTCGCTGGCTCGCGGCAACAACACAGATTGCACCCTGGACAACCGACACAATCATGCCTCTGATCAAGGCTAGTGCTACGAACGCCATCTCCACATGCACAGGTCCTGCAAATGACAAGTACAAGGGCCCAGACGGCACAGCCTGTGGATTTACATGGTTGAAGAAGGGTAAATTCGACGGCAATGCTGGAGTAGGCGCACAGATGGATGCGTTATCTGCTGTCATGTGCACGCTCACTCCCAAGGCCAAAGCGCCCGTGACAAGTTCAAATGGAGGAAGTTCAAAGGGTAACCCAAGCGCGGGAGGAAAGGATTCGAAGAAGATTGAGAAGGAGGAGAAGAAGATCACGACAGCAGATAGAGCTGGGGCGGGTATCATTACCACGCTGATGTTGGCTGGACTGATAGGGGGTTGCAGTTTTGTCATTATGTGATATCCAGTATTTTTTTTTATTACAATTGAAGCTCATTATTAATTCATTGAAATATGCATGCAATTATCCTTCAACCATACTCCTCACGATGTGCGCTGGTTATTCACTACTGACGAAACGTGTTCCAAGCAGCATGCATTCGAGTCGCCTGTCCAGCAGTAAACTCTTCGTAGCATTCACTACATCCCAGTTAGTGAGATCTCACTCTGGACCTGCCATGTACTTACTCATCAGAATAGTCCATGTAGTTATGAATAGGATCAACACCTGGTCGGTCTGAACAAGTATTCTTCCCGACTGGACAGCCTGAAGTCCAATCCAGTTGGGCTGGTGTGTCGGTCACTAGATCACCATTGACATCACAACCTCCTTGGAATGTATGGTAGAGGTCGAACCAATGGCCGACTTCATGGACGACGGATCCTCCGTAATTGTATCGGAGGAATGAGCCGCCCGGGACCGTCTGTGCGTTTACGACACAGCCATCTCGGATGAACACTGGGGAGGTGGTAGTGACATCTGGCTCAGGGAGGAAGCAGTAACCAAGAGCGATGAGGCCATTCAGTTTGGCAGTCTCGACAAGGTATACATTGAGGGTACTGTAGTCACCCTTTCGAAGTTTTGTCTTCATGGCAATCTCATCATTTCCGGTTGCCCAAGTAGCATTAACGGTAAACGTTGTGTTCTTGAGGACGAATGAGATGTCATGGGGGTTGTATGCCGCGTTGAGAACGTCAAATTGATCCTGAACCTGCTGCTGTGTTATGGCATTGAGGGCGGAAGATGAGACAACGTGAAAGTAAGTATCGACAGAGATGGGGGATTGCATGACCTTTGCTGACTTTTGGGCCCCCTTCATCAGCTGCTGCGTATGCATTTTCTGCCGTTCTGTTGGCTCGGAAGCAGCACAACGAGGGGACTCATTGCGAGGCACGGCAAGAGCCAGGACAGCGGAAGCGTTGAGGAGCAGAGCGAAGAGGGACTTGAGCAGCATCTTGGGCAAGAAGAAAGAGAGGCGAATGGTCAAAGAAAGATCACCAAGGACGCAATTTTTGTCATCTTGGTGCGTACTTATACATGCATTACGTGGACTTTCCATCCATCGTCATCAAACATTCCAGTGAGATGATCGACAATCCGAGGAACGGGTTCTGCAACTTGATTTTGAAGGACGAGAAACCAATGCAATGGAATTTCGTCGGATCAGGGTTTTTTTCTGGCGATCTTGACCACTTGAGTAAGATGTTGTCGAGAGTCTGAATAATCTACTGAACTTTGCTTTGTTGGATGAGACAATGAGACGTTTCAGCCGTTAAGTGATTACGGGATACGTTGGTTGATCGCTACTAACTGATAGCTATAGAGGTAATCGTTATAATAAAAAGACGGCGAAAGTCATAAACATTTCAGAGGGCATACTGTCCTTTTCTTGTCGGAAGTTGTAGTCGGTTCGATGGAATGTCTGGCATTCGGTTGAGAAGCAATGCATGGCTTCGCATACGTCAGGTAACTGAGGCTGAATAAATCAGGCTTTCGGCAGGACTACTCTGGATTTCACATGTCGTCAAAGCGAACCTTATAGAAATGTGACTAATGAAAGGTTTGTCACAGACAGTTTTTTCTACAGAGGAGTGCTTGCTCCGATGGCTAAGGGAAACTTGCGCGAAAACACTGACGGAATGAGGGAATTATGAGCACAGAATTGGGCAGTAGTATGACAGAAAAGGATGAAATGCAGGGTTTGACCTTCACCTGGTGGTTGTTCCTAATGTTGTGTGATCTATCCATATACTTGGTTCACTAAGGCCAAGCCTTATCTTGTCGATCAAGCATTTATCAGTGATGAAGACTCTTATACACATCTACCATCCCTCGATCCTTACTTAAATTGAGCCTTCTGTGCCATTTCAAAATAGTCAACCTACAATCCCTTGCCCTTCCCCTTCTTATGATACGCCCCTTTTCTCTTCTTGATATTCGCACCCTTCCATGGATTCAAGTCAATGTCAACAATTGGCGTCTCGCACTTGGCCTTCAAAGCAGTCTGAGCCTCCTCACTATCGTAAGGAACACAATCCACGCCAATATCACCGTCAATTCCGTCGCAGATAATGACAGGTTCTCCACCGCAGGGAGTCTTGACGTCAAAGTCCTTTACAGTGATGTTCTCGCAGATGGCACTGTCACTGGTCGAGCATGATAGACGAGCCACGGCATTACCGTACTTTCCAGAGGTATAACCAGTGAAATTTTCGAAACGAATATTGGTAATGTCCATGCCAGGAGGGTATCGGCTGCATTCCTCGGTGGTCTTGTTGAAGTAGCATGAGTCTAGGAGGATGCCGTAATCCATCCTAGCGACCCAAAAGTTCCTATCACTTGGTTAATTCTGGGCACTCCAGCGTGATGCAATTGTCAACATACTTGAAGGTGACGTTATCAACGAAGCCAGTACCAATTTCTGGTCCAGCCCAAACCTTGATACGGGCCCCCGAATAATCTCCATTCATCATCCAAACGTTCTCGATATGAACATCAAAAACGTTGGAGACTTCGCCTGCATACTGGCCAAGTGATCCCATAGACTTTTGGAATTAGCTCAGGAATCGCACCTTGGTCAATCTACATACCTGCCCATGTGTACCGTTACAGTACATGGTGTTGACATAGAGATCGGAACTGTTCGGCTTGGGAGAGAAGCAATCATCATCAATATTGACCCAAGTGCGCTCAATACGAACACCTGATGTATTCATCGTGTTCATGAAATCAGTGTTCTTGGGAATAATGCTGCCGTTATTGGAGAGGGCTGTGGCCACGACATCGGTGAACTGAATGTTTTTGGAGCTGACGATAAAGTTGTTCCAGCAGGGAGAGTCTTTCATGTGGATTCCTGAAACTTCGAGGTTCGTTGTGTTCTCGGCGTAGAACAGGATTGGGCGGTAGTATTTATTGTCGGGGTTGAGAATTCTGACATGATGAGCTATGCCCCGGGCACAATAGATGGGGTACTCACGATCCAGTACCAGCTTCAAATTCATTCCACCAGCGTTGCCTGGGAGTTGAGTTAGAGGATTGGCTAGTGCATCAGATCGTTGTTCTTACCCTTGGCCCTCAATAACACCATTGCCATAGATTTTAATATCCTTGCCTCCCCATTTCCAAAACATGATGGATTTTTGGAATGGGTGATACCAGGCATTCTCCTGCCAATACTCGACATTGTTGGTGAACTAAAGATGTCAGAATTGGTTGGCACATTTGATACCTATACTTTAAGACAATACCTTGATTTCGCCCTCAAGGTGAACGTGTATGTTGTTGAGGCCAGTTAGGTCTAGAGCCTTGCCAATGACATATGTCTTGTGCTTGGGAAGATACAAGGTGCCTCCATTATTGGCTTGGCGAACACCCTTGGAAAACTCCTCCGATACGTCGTCCTTATCATTCTTCGAAGAACGGATCTTGACAATCCTTCTATGATCTTCCTTTGGTGGCTTATATGGGTGCACGCTGCGAAACTCGTCAACGTTGCGGGGGACGCCTGCTGGTAGCTCGACAGCCTGGACGGCAGCAATGGCTGCGACTGCTACAAATGTAAAGATTTCGGAGAAGCGCATCTTCAGAGGTCACAAGTGAGCAGAGAATAACAATGGCTGCTTTCCATGTACCGAGTAACGTGGTATCCAGTCTTTATATTACCGACAAGCAGGTCGTCGGTAGCAAATGTACCGTGAATTGCATCTTGAAATGGATCTTTCTTTGCTTGGATTCTCTTCCTTACCAGTCGCTGTATGATATCGTATAGCCAAGCTTTTTCTTTTACCGTAAACTCCCCCCAAAACACCAATATCCATCTCTAAATCCTGCCGTGAGCCGGAAAAGCAAATTGCCATGTGCAAAGACATAGTGTGAGCACTTTTCATCGTAGAGTACTGTATGAAATACCGAGGACCTGCCACTTCAGTAACTGGTAACTAGACAGACCTAGAAAAACAATTGGTGGAAGATTTTGGAAGAGGAAAAAGCTCGCATGGTGATCCCCCGCAGCCAAGGATAGGGATTGCGGGGAGGTTGAGAATGCATGGAAAATACCACATCATGAGCGGTTGAATGTTACTCTGTAAGCGATCCCTTGCAGGGAAATGTGCTCATTACTGGGGGAGTCTAAAATGTCGGGCCCGGCTAAAGGTTGAAGGTGCATCGGCTCAGACAATTACACTGTTTCCGAGGGTCTCCGGATACTGGTTGACGTTGGTGCTTGAAGATCATCACAATAGACCGATATACCAGACTCAGTCTCTGTGGGAGGTAGATATGACTAACGATAGGATTTAGTCGATCGGTCCATGTGAGGATGGTGGACGTAACCCGTTCGAACATGGGAGGGACAGGGAGTGGCCAGAACAGGATGAGAGAGATTTCGATATGCAAGATTAAGCTTGGAAAGTGAGCCCCTTGTAGTCACGATCCTCGGTGAGAGGACAAGGGGATACTCTTCTTTTATAACAGATATAATTGAAACCGGTGGTGGGTAAAGGTTACATGCCGGACATGAGACACCTGGGATAGAAATAAAGTGGATTAATTTCCAAATAAACAAATTGAGCTATGCAAAGTGATGACCCTTTGCGCGTATATAGCCTGTGCAATACGAGAAAGCGTCGCCAGTTCGGTTACAGCTTCATTAATGAACGGAGGAGACCTCCACTAAAGACATGCGATATGGTCCAAGTTCGTTTCAAAAGTTTTGGTGATATGTTTCAAGTTGACGACAAAAGGAGAGAAAATCTATTCAGAAGCGGATCAAGCGGCATTGACCATCTGGAATGAATAAAAATGGCCAATCTGCCGGTTGTTTTGAACCTCAACCACAACCATCGCTGTCCATCATGTTCAAACTATCTACTCTCGTTTCTCTTCTCGCAGTCGCTGCCTCTGTGAGCGCGACTCTTGACCCTGCCACTAGCAACACCAAGGGCAAATACCCTGCCAACCCAGCATGCTCTGGTATGTCCAATCGCAACCAACCCTGCCCGTTCACTAACACGACACCAGCTACCAAGGTCTCGACTGCTATACAGGCTGCTGAATGCGCCCACAACACCCGTGTCTCTGGCCAGCAGACTTTTGCCGTTTTCAAGATCGATCATCAATACGACGGCAACAACGGAGCTCCATACGGCGACTGCTCGGCCTATACTTGCACCGCGCCTACGGATTGTGAGCTTGAAGAGGACGATGATTACTGGACATTCTTCTGGAAGTACGTTACCAGCCACTGCTGTTCATGGATCATTCGGCGACTGACTGTTTTAGTGAAAATGGTGAATCTTCCGGCGTAGGAACTGGTTGTATCAGGGATCCTAATGATGGCGAGTGTGGCTGCGAGAACTCGACTGGAGAGTTTATCAAAGGAAAAGAAGATTGCGTCTAGATACCTCACTTTTCGCTGTACATATTTTCACTTGAACTGGCTTTCAATATTTTTGTCAACTTCCGGACAGCTCTCTCTACTCTCGATGCCTTGTTCCTATCAGTCAAGCGTCATTCCACTTGAGACAACGTTGCGATCAAATTTCTATACTCAGATGCGTTTCATCCAAGCAGATAAGCCAACCCATTATATTGCATCAACAAATGGCGGCAAACTCATATGATCTTGAAGGGCTTCAATTCGGCTATGACTGCACAGCGATTGGCTTGGCTTCCACTTCCACCGCAGACTTCTCATCCTCACCCTTTCTCTTATTACCAACCTTCTTGAGCCTCTCCTCCATTTGCTCCCGTGGGCTCTTCAACTCAACTTTAGGGAATCTATCGTCCTTCTTCCAGGGTAGGAAATCACTCCCTCCAACAAGCCACTTGAGAACGACCATTTGGTATTTCTCCACGCGGTCCTTGTAGTCGGGAATTGCAGCGAGGTTATGCATCTCGTGAGGGTCAGCTGCGCGGTCATATAACTCTGCGGGCTCATAAAGTCGGTAGATGTATGTAAACTCCTTGTCGCGAAGCGCAATTGCCTTGCCAACCAGGGTGGTATCTTCGTGCTGTAGACCGGCTTTTATGTCGTATGGGTAAGGGGCTTGCTCGAGGAGAGGTTCTTCACAAGTGAGAAAACCGCCTTCTGAAAAGACATATTCCTTGTGTTCTGTTTCGGAGCCACAGAGAATGGGAATCCAGGACTTGCCATTGTGAGGAAAATGCTCGCCTATGCCGGAGAACTCGAGCATAGTAGGCACAATGTCAACCATTTCCGTGAGGGCATCTACGGTCTTGTTCTCGGGAAGACCAGCTCCTCCAATAATAAGAGGCTCTCGAACCAGTGTCTCGGACAGACCAGAGGGCCACTTCTCGATCAACCCGTGGTCACCGAGATACTCGCCGTGATCGGTGTAGAACATGGTCACGGTATCTTTCCATAATCCAAGACTATCGACCTTGTCCATGATACGACCAAATTGATCATCAAGACGGGTAATCATGCCAAAGTATGTAGCCTTTACTTCCTTCCATATCGCATCGG
Source organism: Fusarium dimerum (assembly GCA_013623525.1). Classification (NCBI taxonomy): domain Eukaryota; kingdom Fungi; phylum Ascomycota; class Sordariomycetes; order Hypocreales; family Nectriaceae; genus Fusarium; species Fusarium dimerum. Next base: position 171,383 of record JABGLY010000026.1, read on the forward strand.
TCGCACGGTCGGTTCCATATCGCTCGCGAATTGTCTTCATGTACCTACAAGTTGAGGTCAGTGTGGGAATCATAGGAATCGTGGGCTAATGCATACCTGGGCTCGTAGCCGGTCTTGTTCTCCGGCCTGGAAACCACGCCTTTCATTTCAGATCGATCATACATGGAAAAGTATGGCTCTTCTACCTGAAACGGACAATGCGGGAAGATAAGTGGCATGAACAGAACCCAGGGCATGTCATCGGGTGGGCAGTCAAGCCACTTGAGGGCAGATCGTACGACTGCCTCATCGTAGTCGACAGCTTGGCTGGCATTGCGGAGGCCCTTATAGAACAGACGTCCCCAGACGCTCTCCTTCTCAGCATCACTGATAGGGTCTTTATTGCCGGCAAATTTGGGCATAAATTCTGGTGTCTCGAGGAAGCCATACTCATTGACGCTAAGTTCTGTTACCGTAGGCGCAAATGTGTCTCCTCGAGGAGCAAGACAAGCTACATGGTACCCATTCTCCTTCAGACTCCGAAAGATGTTCGGTTCCCATGGCTTGATCAAGTTCTCTAAGCTACGATGTCCGCTCACATGAGGGTACGTTCCTGTGAACATGCTGCATCGTGATTGGGAACAGACGGAAGCTTGCAGAAAGCAGTTTGTGAAGAGAGTGGCACGGCGACGAAACGCATCAATGTTGGGGGTTTTTATTCCTGCCTTTCCGTCGGTTGTGCAACCGAGGGAATCATAACGGAGCTGATCGGGCATGAAGATGACATAGTTTGGTCGGTCGCCTCCGTTGGGAGAGTTGATTTTGAGAGGGAGGGGCTTAGGGAGAAGAGTATGAACGCCGTTCGTCGGCTGAGGTAAAGAGCCCATGTTGAAGAAACAGAAGCTGGGAGGGCGATGATGTGATGGGACGGTGGTTGATCAAATGGAGGAGCGTTGTAACAGTGTCCCCAAGTTGTTCTTAAGATAAAGGTAGAAGAAGTCTTAGAAATAAGTTATAGCACGTCTTTTTATCCACAACACTCGCAATTGGAATAAAATAACAGTTTTGTCAGAATTTCCGGAAGTCGTTGTATGCATTGAAAAGGAACTTGTGAAGGAAAACAGACAAGGAGTTGCCATGTCCGGACCTCGCCCCGGATGGCGCTCCGGATGAGGACCGAGTCTACCGGATGTCGTCCTCACTAGGGAAACAGTCTTGACTTTTCGGACTCTCCAATGATTGGTCAATGCCAAACAAGTTTTTCCAGACTACTTCGCGGACATTGTGAAATCGACCCTCTGATTTCTTCGGTGATGGTAATGTGATCCATCTGCTGGGACTTGCTTCTCCAGACTTCCCCATGGGGATGAATGCATTTGAAAAAAGACAGTATCGGCTGGTATGAAGTATGCCCCTTGTTTAGTGACTACTAGCAGCCCACAACATCATCCGATCATGCATCACCCTTCGGAGGGGGCTTGTGAATAGCTTCATCCTAGTCCATAGCGACATCCGGATTGTTTCATTCTGACCCTGTATTGCGTGCGAGTCCGTTGGAGCATATAATGAACTTGGATCGCAGTGATCAACAACACCGAGCAACAAAGCAGAACTAGAGATATCTCTAAAGCAACCTTCTGCATTAACCGTACTATCTAGGAATCATTCTACATCATGAGTTTCCTCACTGACAAGACGCGTTACTTCAATCGTAATCTCGCGACAGCAGTTGTGTTGATTGCTATCTCGACCTTCAACTATGGCTTCGATAATCAGGCTTTCGCCACAACTCAGGCTATGAACCATTTTACAAAGCATTTTGGTGGTCATTATAATGAAGCAACCGGGAAATACGTTCTCGACTCTAGCTGGCTTGCTTTGTTCAACAGTTTGAACTATATCGGGTTTGCAGCGGGTAAGCTCTCCGAAAGAATCTTCTTGGTGCAAACATGAACTGTGAAGCTGACATGACTTGAAGGTGTTTTATCCGGCAGTTTCATCGCTGCCCGCCTCGGTCGTCGTTGGTGCATGTTTATCATGAGCTGCTATGCCCTTGTCAGTGCGACCATCACAGTCACATCGAACAAGCCAGAGCAGATTATGGCAGGTCGTATCCTAAACTACGTATACGTTGGCATGGAGCTGGCAGTGGTGCCTGTTTTCCAATCAGAGATCGGTATGTATTTCCGACCAGCAAGCCCCAATGCCCAGCTTCATATCTGACCTGCTTTCCAGTGCCTGCACCAATTCGCGGCTTCGTCGTCGGTTCGTATCAACTCAGTCTCGCACTCGGCGGCCTTGTCATCAATTCCATCTGCTATGGTACTAGTCAACTTGACGACAATCGATCTTGGCGCATCCCGCTGGGACTCTTCTACGTTGTCCCGTCCCTGATCGCAGCCACCATCTTCTTCATCCCAGAATCCCCTCGCTGGCTACTCCGCCAGAACCGTACGGACGAGGCAAAAATGGCTCTACAAAAGTTCAGACAGGGCGTTTTTACAGAGAAGGAGATCGAAGAAGAGTTTCACGAGTTGCAATTCGCGCTCGAGAGTGAGGTTGAGCAGGGCAAGTTCTCTGAGCTCTTCAAGGGTGTTAACCTGAAGCGCACTCTTATCGTCATCTTTGTCAACTTCTTCCAGCAAGCGACTGGCCAGGCTTTTGCGTCTCAGTACGGCGCTGTATACGTGAGATCATTGGGTATCTTCAACCCCATGCTGTTCTCTGTCATGTCAAGCGGCATCAACTCTGCTGTCATGATCCTGACTCTGGTTGTCAATGACAAGGTTGGAAGACGGTAAGCATACCTTGTCAAACTCTTGCTCCAATATCACTAACAATGACCGATTGCAGGACCATGCTCATGCTTTCCTCCTTCTGCATGTGTAGTGCTCTGGTAACTATGGGTGGTCTTGGTGTTCAAGAACCCGTCACGACGGAGAGAATGAAGGGCGTCATTGGTCTCATGATTGTATTTGGGTGCAGTTTCTCACTTGGTTGGGGCCCCATGACTTATGTTGTGACAACTGAGGTGACATCTCTGAGATTACGGGATTTGACGTCTCGAGTTGGCTTCTTTGTCAATGTCGTCTTCAAGTAAGTAAAGTATCCAAGGCGGTAGTCATCTCATTGCTAATGTTCACCAGCTTCACTGTCAACTTTTCCGTCCCCTACCTTGTCTTTGCTGACAGAGCTGGTCTTGGTAGCAAGGTCGGTTTCATCTTCGGTGGTATTGCGGCTCTTGCTCTGGCCTTTACTTATTTCTGCGTGCCTGAATGCAAGGGCAAGACATTGGAACAGGTCGACTGGCTCTTTAACCAAAAGGTTCCTCTCCGTGATTTCGGAAAGGCGGACGTGAGTGGTATTGTGAACGAGGGCGCCCGGCCCTTCAAAGACAGCGACGAGGATGTCGAGAAGAATCCTTCCTCGGTTGCTAATCGCGTTGAAGATGGAGCGAAATAGGAGATGATGTAATAGTCAGGCTTAGTCAAGGAATACATATCTATGTGTGCGAAGAGGTTGGGTGGATTTGACCTTGCTGGTTCTTAGTTTGACTGCTGAAGGCTTCCTAGAAACAAAGTTGAGAATTTATTGCCATATCATGCTTCCGCAAGTTACATATTGATTAGTATTGTGGTCGATAAATTGACGATTCAGCACCAGATGTGTATCAGAGTCTGGTTTCCTCAAAGACCATGGCTCTTGTTGAGTCGAAATCATACGACCCCCTAAAGGGCAGTCATAGGCCTTCATCTATTCAGTCCATTCAATTAATATTCCTTCTCCTACCAAGTCCCTTGTCATAAACTAAGTGGGCCGTCCAAAGGATGAGCGAGCACGACATCCGCAAATTTTGCTTTACATTAATAGGCCGATATCCGTCGCCTCATTTCAATCCACCTGGGCTCCCCCAGCCAACACTCGCTTCTTCACATACGCCTTCCAGTGCCCCTTAGAAGACGGTCAGCGGCATCCGAAAATTCATTCCACTGGTCCAGTTGGCATAATGGACAACTCCGGATCATCCAGCAACCCCAGATCTTCAGCAAACACCGACCCAGTATCTCCAGGCGCAGCACAAACAACCCCGGCAAAGGCAGCATGTCGGCAGTGTAGGGCACGCAAAGTCAAATGCGACCGCTCTGAACCCAGCTGTCGTGGATGTACACGACTTCAGTTGCAATGCTCCTTTGGTCGACATTCAACAGGCCCAGCCCATCAAGACATAGATGCGAGCGACTTGACACAAGCCGGCACAAAAAGAAAGAGGTCAAGACAAGCATGTCAGGCGTGTAGGCTGGCCAAAGCAAAATGTGACGGCCAATCTCCATGTCATCGATGCGCGTCGAAAAGGCTGGTATGCTCCAACACGACATCTGTCAATCTCGACAGCGACCTACCTTCTCGGCCTCATTCGTTATCATTCGAGCAGGACAGTACCCGTATCATTAATACCTTACCCCCAACCGACAACCTGGACTCTATGATCACGCCTGGAACCACAAGCACCCTATCATCTACTGGACAATTAACATTTCCACCACTTGACAAGGCGACTATGAGGGGCCATGTTGAGACATACATCAATAATGCCAATCGTGACACAGCCTTCTTCCTACACAAGCCAACCTTATTCGCTGATTGGGGGCGAGGCAAACTTGACGCCGCATTACTCAAAACCCTCGTCGCACTAGGGTGGTACGCAAACGAAGCATCAGACAACCAAAGCTCTACACCTCGAATGTGGCTACAGCAAGTCCAAGCAGAAGTTCTCGGAAACTTTAGAAGGATTAATCTATGTCAACTCCAGATTATTGTCCTTCTGACGCGATTCTATGTCATGGTGGGCGACTATGCCGAAGCGTGGAATATGCTTCCTCTGGCAGCACGTATCCTGTTCACAATGCGTTTGAACTATGAGCGCGAGGAGCTCGACGTTGTAGCACAAGAGACTCGTCGGAGGCTCGCGTGGGCTGTTTATGAACTCGATCGATCGTTCTGCGGAGGTATCAAAGATCTAGCTGTCTGCCTACCGGAGATGATGCACATTCGGCTTCCTTGTGACGAACAGAGCTTTCAAAGGGGAGTTGCTTCACGCGCAACATATTTGCTGAATGATGAACCGCATGAATATACTGCTATGGATATTCATGCGTTTATTCTTAAGGGGCTGGTGATCCGAGAGAGGATACTAAGGTTGGTCTTTGAAGTTTCTTTCTTTATCCCTATAACAGCATCACTGATTGAGTAGATACACAAAGAGAGTAAGGAGGGATGGCACTAGTCCATCTGATAGCTCCGCTGAGATGGAGATTCTACAGGAGGAACTCACCCAGTTCGAGAGGAACCTTCCGATGGAGCTCAAGCTGAATCCCCATCGACTCACACTCATGGTTCACTCAGGCGAGGCCAGCAAATACATCGCTCTGCATCTGCACTGGATGCAGTGTCATTGCGACCTGTATAGATTCTTTGTACCAGGCATCCGTGAGGCCGTTTCTAAGGAAGTACTTGCGCGAACATCTCCCGAATTCATCGCTCACTGTCAGCAGGCATGCCTGAACATGGCCCTGCGTCTCTGCGACTTTTGGGCAGATATTTGGAGCCTTGAGCCAAGCGAACGAGCCAGTACTAGCTTTCTGGTGGCCTCTGTTTACCAGGTTTCCCAGATCATCCGTCACCTGCGTCATCTTCTACCATTGGAGGGGGAGCATTGCGTCGCTCAGCTGCAGGAAAAGCTGCATGACGCTATGCGATTGGCTGAACCTCTCAAAGAAGCCTCGTCAGCGTCAAGGAGGTGCTTAAATGAGACTGAAAGAGTCATTAGGTTTCTCGGAGAGGACTCGGCGAGCCACTCACGAGCTTCCAGCGTTGTTGATGATGCGGGACAGGAACATCTTGCATCCAAGTTCTCGCTTGTGCCGCGTTTGGCCAGAGATACGTACACAAGCGATATTGAGAGCCAGAGTCAACCAATTCTTGAGCAAAACAGTACATCCTTGTCTTATGAGTCTGGATATGATGCCGCACAGGTTATGGTCACTATGGCGGGCGCGGAACAACCGTCTGTGCCCCCTTTGGATGATATAGTGCCATGGGATCCGTTTGATATTCAGATGAACATGTATTATCAATATGGAGATCTTGGCCTGAGTTGACGCCATTGGCAATACTTCAAAGATATTCACCAGGGACAGCTATAGCATAAGCCCAAAATACGAGTTCTCGGAGGCGTTCCAGGATCTATTCAACTACTCTAGTGTCACCACTTCAAATGAGGACACCGCCCGTGCTGGCTTGTCAATACTCAGAGCTCCTCAGATCCCTCATCCTTTCGAGGCTTCTCATGTCTGCGAGATTGCTCAGGTCCATAGTGAAGTGTACCACTAGAGAATCGAGGCTCGACGGCTAAAGAATCACTCTTGACGCTGGTGAAGATAATAGGGTCGACTTGTCTAAACCGGGCCTCAAATAACACAGGCTCGATCTTCTGTCCGTCAACAGCGTTAAACGTCAAGTTCAGCTTATGTTCGGTCGATGTATCCTCGGGGACGATGCAGGTGAATTGCCAGCTAGCCGTTATGAGGACATCTGGGTAAACTCGAAGAATGCCATTTCCTTTGCCTTCCTTGTCGACTGGGAGTGGCTGTCCAAGAATTTCGACGCGTGAAGGATCACACACGAAGGGAGACTCGTCGATATCGAGGCGGAAACCCTAGACATGTGAGCTTGCTTTCCGTCAAGGTGCACAACGAATTTTGGGAACTATTCACTGGCTTTCCCTCGATTGAAGGGGAGTGAGTATGCTCATCAGATATGACGGGCTGTACGTTGAATCGCACGGAGACTGCTGGACTGTCAGACTGTGGATAACAGTCTGCGGCGCTTCGAGTCAGTGTCTTGAAGAATAAGGGTGACATAGCAGAAGCGTACCAAAGATCCGGCACATGTCTATGGCCGAAGTTGTCGAGGCCAGCATGGCTGCGCAAGTAACAAATTCGAGGCAACGCATATTGAAAACCTAGTATAATGTCGTTGTTGAGGAACGTGCCTGGACGCGATTGCAGTTGCATGTAGACAAGAACTTGATTCGAGTGTATGCTGATGGGCCAGGGCGACTGATATATGATAACAGTTTGGTATGTCGTTTACGCAATGCTCAGTTCAAATCTAACCAGTTGCAACATCTTCCAGCCTTATGACACGTAAGCTTTGGCGTGAACTCTCGGTGATTACCAGGAAGGGGTTTTGACATGACGCTGAAGGGGTCAGTTGGGATGCAGTGACTGGGGTAAAGGCGGCATAACCTTGAACCGTCGAGAGAAGATGCTGCTATCCTATTGACTGAACTCGAGACTGCTGACAGTATCTGACCATTCTAGGCCCTGGATAGATGCGGAGGAAACCTTCTCGAGCATAATGATGCAGGCATTCCCCAAAGAGTTCCCACGGGCAGGGGTCTATGACCAATAAAGAGTTTTGGAGGTAATGGTAAAGTGTCTCAAGATGTATCCATGGTGTCCAATTCCAGGATTCATTGACCATTGTTGGCATGCTTTACTTGTAGACAAAAAAAAACACTTTGGTCAGTGGACATGACATACGACGTGGTGCAAAGCAACGATTTTACCAAGGATATTCTCTAAGATAGTTTCTACTTTACTCGCAGACCAGACTTTACTACACATCGGCCTTGACTTCTTCTCTGACATAGCCAATGTCTCCCGACTCATTACGTGTTTCGACTCCCATGACAACCTCGCCACCTTCAAAAGGCATATCCTCTCCAAGACCCTGTACCGGGAAGAAGAAATTGGCAGCCCAGAAGAGGACGAAACTCCAAACAAGACCGACCAAGAATGTCATATTGTAAAGACGCGTCCAGGGTACATAGAAACTGCTTTCGTAGGCATTGACGGTGCCGACAAGGCCAGCTGTAGTTCAGGTAAGTATTTATGAACTCAGGTCCGAATCAAGGATGGTTCACATACGCAGAAATGGCCACATGCTTAGGGTAAATACTACAAATGCACGCCAATTGATGCCTTTGTTGAACCAGTAGATGGAAGACGTGTCTCCGACATAAAGGTCATTCAGCCTGAGCTTTTGGCGGCGAACGACCAGATAATCGGCCAGCATGATACCGCTTGAAATGTTTAGCACCCTCGGTTGGGAACACAAAGATGGAAATGACTCACGTTGCCGGGGCCATAAAGACACCGAATCCACTCAGAACCTGAAGAAACTTTGTGCCAGTGGTGATAAGCTGCCAAGGTCTATATGTCTCTGTTAGCTATAGTTCTTAGGCTCTAAGCACGGCGGGCTTACTGAACAGCAATTCCAACGGCTGCCATGATGTAACCGCCGCGGCGAATGTTGATGTATTTGGGCCACAAGCCCGCCATGTCCATCCCGCAGGAGACTGAGTTTAACACAACTGATATCTATCATTGCTGTTAGTACCACGACGCCTTGAAAAGCCTTGTCGAAACGTACGGAAAGTTGGGATGCCACTATCCCAAGACTACCAAAGAAGACACCAGCTCTAGCACGTGGGCTGGAGCCGTAGTGATCTTGAATAGTGCCCAATAGCTGAATAGGACTCCAGATTATGTTTCCACCCAGGACTTTTCGTGAAGCACTTGTGACGATGATACCAATTATAGCAGTTATGGTAATGGTCAAAGGCGAAGCGAGGAGTTGCGACAAAATGGGTGAATGTTTTCGCTGGGCATAACGTGTCCAGTCAGACTGACCAAGGGTTCCAGCGCCCCAGGAGCCAAGAATCGAAGTGATACCAAAGATGAAGGCCCAGCCAACGTTGGGTGCTGAGGCAGGCTCATGGAACATGTTGCCAACACCGTGAGCCTGCGAGGTGCTCCTAATAGATTGTGTCAGTTCGCAATCTGCAATACTTTCGAGTTCATCAGAGTTGAACCAACCATGCCAACAATCCTATACAACTACCACAGAACAAGAAGAAACACACCACGAAAGGGATCTGCAGTCGTTCGGGCTTGATGAGGACACAAGGGATGAAGAGACACATCCATATCAACAGACCAATGAAATCCTTCGTTTCGAGATGTGAACTCTCGGCAAAGTAGTTTTTCATATGAGCAAGTCCTGGAATTATCAGTTCATTCACTCTTTCTGTTGAGGTAAAAGCTCCTTACCAGGAATGATAGCACCTATGCAGACTCTGGTGGCTTGACCACCCCAGAAAGCCTGAATGCCAAACCACATGCAAGAGACGAATACACGTAGCATTACCGGAACTAACACCAGTTTATTAGTTTACAAGTTTTTTACTGCCAAAACCGATGCAAGGCTCAAGTTCAGACTCACAATACGAACCCCACATGCCCCAGCTGAAGCGACTTGAGACGGTGAAACCAATATGGTGATGGGCTCCCATCCATCCACAGGCGACAGCAAGCAGACCGGTGATAACAGCTCCCACGACCTAAGTAAAATAAGACACAATATTAGAGAAGGGAAACGCCATTTTAGAATTTGGAAAGAATGACTTACAACAACGCCAATGGCCTGCTGAGGACTAAGACCAAAGTCCAACAAAGTACTGCCCGTTGACCATGCTGAGACACAAGACCCCGAGACGGTCCAGTACCCTATGACAGATCAACAACTTTCCCACCTAAAAGTTTAGAAGTTCAGTTCATACCGACGTATGACCATTGTCCGTAAGTCTGTCGGTCTTTAGGAATGGGAATCAAATCACGATTACACCATTGACTGTTGGTGTAATTTGCATCCTCGTCCTTGGGACTGTTTCGTGATATTTCAGCAAAGACCAATCTTGGTAGACGTTTCACAACATACCATTCAAGCTTACGCTTGACAGACACCCAGTTGACCTTCATGGTCACCGTCTCGAGCGTAATCGTATGTAATGTTTGCGTTGTATTAAAACCACGAGTCGACTGTCCCACAGTCGAGATTGGTGCTGTAATTTCTATGTGTTTTGGATTCCCACAATGGAAGAATAATGGGACTGCAGGACTGCGGTTAATGTAATGCTCGTTGGCTTGTTCGGCTACTCTGCAATGGTTATGTATCAAACTAGGCCGATCACAAGTTGCGATAGCCCGCTGCACAATGCTACCATAAGCAGGCCTCGGCGTATGGAAGGCCGACGCTAAATTTCAGCTCCAGTATTTCCGTCAGATCTGCTAAAATGAGGAATGGTACTTCGTACTCTCGCCTATCATTGTTCTCGGTGCCGAGGTGCCTACTAACCTACCACGACATTCACATTAATCAATGGCAGCGAGATTGATACGCAATCATCGAGTCCACGGAAGATTACGTTGGGATCCGAGTGTTAAGATAATTATATCAACGATGATTTCAAGGCTCACTTTCTATGTCGAGGTAATTTCACTCACTTATCGATAATTCTCTCTTGGCCTTGACAAGTATCCCAAATTTGTGTTCCGCACTTCTTCCCTCCCTCAACCGATAAGTCTACCTGGACAACGGAGTTAGATATGGATCACACCAAAACATCCACCTTATCATTCGAACTCAACAATGGCAACCACATCCCGGCCATTGGTCTGGGTACTTGGCAATCTGCCGGTGATGAAACCCGAGACGCCGTGAAGCATGCTCTGGACAGCGGATACCGTCACATTGACACAGCCTTCAACTATCAGAACGAGAAGGCTGTTGGAGAGGGTATTCGTGCGTCTGGTGTTCTCCGTGAGCAGATCTGGGTGACGACCAAACTTGACAATACTTGGCATCACCGAACCCTAGAGGGCTTTGAGTCATCTTTGGGGGATCTTGGTCTTGACTATGTTGACCTATTTCTGATACATTTTCCCTGCTCTACAGATCCTCGGGATACTTCCAAACATCTGCCTGATTGGGATTATGTGAAAACATGGTAACTGCCTAGCCTGAGGGCTAAAGTTCGAGACTCAACGATCATTACTGATAACCAATCCAGGCAAGAAATGCAGAAACTGTTAGAGACTGGCAGGGTTAAGAACATTGGAGTCTCCAATTTCCAAATAAGACATCTCGAAAAGCTCTTGGACGACCCTTCTTGTAAGGTTGTTCCTGCGGTCAACCAACTCGAGGTAAGTTTCATTGGCCGCTCTATACGGTATTTTGAACCATTTTCTAACTTATTTTTTACCAAGTTACACCCGTACAACCCGTCGTAAGCTTTTCCTTGACTACTGATGTTTCTTTGCTGAACACTGATCTAACGACTGTCAAGCACCAAGTTGATCGACTACTGCAAGTCCAAGGGCATTCATTGCACAGCATACTCGTGCCTTGGTGGCCACAATACATCGGCCATCAACAATCACACCAACCTTTACGATGATCCTGTCCTACTAAACATTGCCGAGGCCAAAGACAAGACGCCCGCACAAATTCTGTAAGTTGCGAATACATGATGCATATCTGCCGCTGCTAACAAACATAAGCTTGAAATGGGGTACCCAGCGTGGTACAAGCGTGATTCCCAAAAGTATCAGTCCTCATCGTATCAGCTCAAACTTTGATCTGGATGGATGGAGCTTGACTCAAGAGGAGCAAAATAAGTTGAGTAGCGTCAAGACACGGTCGAAAGTTGTGGGTGATAGTTGGATGCCTATCAAAGTGTTTTTTGGAGATGATGAGTAGTATGTCACAGGCTCTTTAGCAAGAAGATTCCCACATATGGACATCTTGAGTATCACATACGAACGATATCGTTTGCTTCATTACAACCAATCCATCTATGCCGTGATTGTTGCTTCCTTTGCTTGATAAAAGCACTCATTGCGCTTAGTAACGGTCTTTGCGTTTGAGAAAGAATTGACATAGAATAGTTAAAACAAATCATACTCAGCTGCACTCGATATGAAATTACTGCTTTGAAGTTCGTGGTTAAGCGTTATTTGGATCGTAATGCCAGACAGAGTCAACATGCTATACCAATAAACTGGAAATACTCCGGACAGCAGTGAAGGCTTGAGAATAAAAAATTGATTGCCAGTATTTCACCATGTCTATCTAGTACGTCGCGTTGAGCCTCATATTGATGTACTCGCCACTGTTTATGGGCTCATACTTCTTGGGTCGGTCAGGGCCCCAGCATCCTGGAACACAGTCGATCGTACGGTGCTGATCCGCAGATACAAAGTAAGGAATAGAGTAACGAGCACGCGTCATACGAGGCTTCCCCTCCTCTGTCAAATTTTCAGCCGGAGGAGTACGAACGCGGTGAAGAGTAGATCGTAACTCATCGTTACTCCAGCGCATTAAAAAGTCGCCAATGTTGACGACAATGGTTCCGGGGATGTAAGGGGCAGTGATGAAAGTGCCCTTGTTGTGGATATCCTCAACTTCTAGACCGCCAACTGCGTCCTGGAACAGCATTGTCATTGTTCCAAAGTCGGTGTGTGCGCCGATGCTGTCAATCTTGCCCGTGGCGAGGAGCTTCTCTTCCACCGGAGGGTAGTGCAACAGGCGGATCTGGTTGTGCTTGTCTTTATGGTAATCGATGAAAAAGTTCTTTTCAAGCCGCATGCCCACCGCAATGGCTCGGAGTAGTTTCAACTCCATGTTATAGCATACTTCGTAAAAGTGGACAAAGAAATCACGGAACCCCGGGATGACTTCTTCAGCAGGCCAGATATTGCGTAGTGTAGGGTCGCCCTTTTCATAACCCATCTCAAATGACTCTTTGTAGTCAGGCTTTTTGCGCTCGCGAGCTTTACCCTCCTCATCGAATACCATCTGTGTGACCTTTTCACGGCCAATACCCGAGTATCCACGATGGTACCATCCTTCGGGAGGATGAGGTACTTTGTCCTTTTCGCTTTGTGGAAGATCGAAGAATTTCTTGCTCTAAAAGCTGAGAGTTAGCCTGGATATACTGTGAAGATTTTGTTCTAAACTGGACCACTAACCCATGCAAATGCCTCGTCTACAATGTCTTGAGGCACGGCGTGATTCTTGATGTACGCAAAACCAACACTCTTAAAGGCCGAGTATATCTCCTTGCCTGATTTCTCGAATGATTCATGCTCAGTATCGTCGCCCAGCAAAGGTGTGAAGTCGATGATGGGAATGGGAAGATCTTGATTAGGAAGGGAACCCATCACGACGACTCAAGAATCAGCGAAATACAAGACGCGTTGAAGCAATGACGTGATGTTGACAGTATATAACCAAAGTCGATCAGTTGATGTTATTGCTATCCAAGTATACGGAGCGGGTTGAAACTTGGGTCAGGTTCTATTATAATAAGTTGTGCTAAGATAGAGGCACCCTCTCACAGCCAGTTGTTGAGCCTCAAGGTGGGCTGCGATCTCTTTGCAAGTGAAAAGGCAAGTAGGAGATCAAATCAGACCATTTTCACACTTATGAGATGAACAGCTTACCTTCTGCCTGTCCTGCTGACATCGACAATGTCTGGCAACCATAACAGTATCAAAACGAAACACATTGTCACACCGGCAAAGCTGATCGGGAATTATCTGCGGGGTCTTTGTTACCTGGAGAGTAGTAGGCCTATCCTGCAGTGGTATTCATGCATCGGCCTACATTGACTGACCCCATCGATCGGCATTATTCATGATTGTGTTTGTGTTCATGAATGTTGGCGTGACCATGTAGCATTCAATCTTATCATTGTGACAGATGATGGTGTTTCACTTGGCCACGGCTATCATTACCCCGGACAGAGTGCCTATCAGCATTGAAGAAGTCGGTTTATTTTGATCGGCCTACTTTCGCCGATCTCGTCAGCCATCATAGAACGGCCTATCGCTGGCTTGAGCCGGTAAGCATCCTCGAGTTATCATCTTTGGGAGATTCACAGTTGCTAACTTGATCGACGACTGTTCCGACAATCTTCTGTCGGTTTGTGTAGTTTATCAAACTCAATGACAAAGTTCTTATAACATTCTCAATTATCATCTGTACTTTTAGCCATGACATGAGAAACTACCCATGACAATTGCCACCTCTCTCGACGTATCCAACCTGAGATAGCATACCAAAACCCTGGAACAAGTGACGATGGCCCCTGCCAGGATTACTGAACAAGCTGCGAGGTATCGCGTAGGTGTTGATGTAGGAGGTAAGGGTTCATCCTCAACAGTTCACGACATGGTGACATTGAATAAAGTAAACGTCTGACATTGAGCGACTAGGCACAAATACCGATGCCGTCTTGATTTCCCTCGATCCTGTCTCTATCCTTGCATCACACAAATCTCCTACAACACCAGATATAACAACAGGCATTACCAATGCCGTACGCGCAGTGATAGACTCGTCAGAAGTTCAACTCTCCTCTATCGCATGTGTAATTATCGGCACCACTCAATTTGTGAATGCTGTTATCCAACGGTCTGTCGCTCTACAGCATGTCAGCGTCGTCCGGCTCTGCGGCGGTCCTGATGAGGGTTTCGGTCGCGACCTGCCGCCCTTTATCGATTTTCCATTCGACCTACGAAACAAAATTGAGGCAAAGTCGTACTTCTGTCATGGCGGCTATCAGATATCCGGCGAGGAAATCAGCGCCTTGGATGAGGCGGAGATCATCCAGGTCACAGACCAATTGATCAAGTCGGATACTCCCAATATCGTGATTTCGGGCATGTATTCGCCGATGAATAATATGCACGAGTTACGTGCACAGGAAATAATGCTTTCGCGCATCACCGAAGTCGCTCCCAGAGACTTCAAACCCCGTATCACAATGTCCCATCTTGTATCACAACTTGGTTTCCTCGCTCGAGAGAATGCGGCAATTCTTAACGCAACTCTACGACCGATGGCTGAGCAGACCATTCAGGGTTTCCGAAGGGCCATGAGAGACATCTTCAAGGACGAGCCATGCATATTATATCTCACCCAGAACGACGGTAGCGTTTTGAAGGCTATCGAAGCCATCCGACTTCCTATACGCACCTTCAACTCAGGCCCGACAAACTCTATACGTGGAGGCGAATTCCTATGGCGGGCAGCCCTACAAACTGAGGGTGGTCGACATGACACTGACCGCAGCGAGTCCCTGGTTGTTGTGGACATTGGAGGAACAACTTCGGATAGTGGTCTGCTCCTCGCCAGAGGACTTCCAGTGATGAGCTCTGTAACGAGTTTTGTTGGTGGTGTGCGCACTAACTTTGCTCTCCCGGCTGTCGAGAGCATTGGTCTGGGGGGAGGGAGCATAGTAAGGAGAACGGATGATGGACAAGTCACAATCGGTCCGGATAGTGTTGCATTTGACCTCTTGACGAAATCAAAGATATTTGGGGGTGAATATCTGACAAGCTCAGATATTGCTGTTGCATCCCACTTGGAGCATAATCCCTTCGCCGCTTTCGGGGGAGATTCAGAACACTTAGCGGATGTCGCACCGGATATGATACAGAGATCCCGGGTTCTGATCCGACAAATGCTAGAGGAACTCATTGACAGGACTAAGATTCAAAAGGGTTCCGTTGACGTCTTGATCGTGGGTGGTGGCTCTCTTATCATCGATCCTAATCAGACTTGGAAGGGTGTACGAGCTATCCGAACCGTCAAGGGAGGTGAAGTGGCCAACGCAGTGGGTGCGGCGATATCTAGAGTGTCCGCTATTGTTGATACGGTGGTCGACACTTCAAACCAGACAATAAAAGAAGCGCAACAGAAGGTTCGGCAGATGGCCATCGAGAACGCCATCAGTCAGGGTGCTCGCTTTGGGTCTGTTGAGGTTGCTGAGTTGTCAGTGCTGCCAATTCAGTATACGGATGCAAAGGCTCGTATTATAGCCAGAGCCGTTGGTCAACTGGACGTGGTACCGAACAACGAGTTAAGGGAACTAGTTCTCGATGAGACTGAATCTGATGATTTGACTTTGGCAACCAAGGGTAACAGCCGATCGAAGTACCTGGATGTAATGCTGAATCCTGACGATTCTGTTGACCTCGCCTCGTACAAGCCTCTTGTCAAAGACGACGAGTGGATCGTTTCCGCCACTGACTTAGCATTCATCGCAGATGGCTGCAAAACTCTTGGCTGTGGCGGCGGTGGAGACCCTTATCAGGAGTATCTTAAAGCAAAGTCCATTCTGAGGAGCAGTCCCGGGTCAATTCGAGTTGTCTCGGCGTCCAAACTGCCCAAAGACAGCCTGGTAGGCTGGACGGCGTGCATCGGAAGCCCTGAAGTCAGCATGGAGCGTCTGGAGAACAATGAGTGTCTCAAGGCTCACGAAGAATTGATCCGAGCCACGGGTAGTCAACCAGTCTCGGGATTCCTGGCTGCAGAGATCGGTGGCGGCAACGGAGTTGTCAATCTTGAGGTGTCAGCTCAAAAGTCTGTCCCTTGTGTTGATGCTGATTGGATGGGTCGCGCATATCCTACCATGTGGCAGCTCACTGCCAATATATACGGATCATCCAAGGGAGATGGACTGGTGCCTACAGCTATAGCGAGTGGAGACGGTACTCTCATGATAATGACAGAAACAAGATCTGACCGCATGGTAGACAGAACACTACGGGCAGCTTGTGTCGAGATGGGATGTCGAGCAGGCAATGCTGGTCCTCCCAAAACAGCCAAGGAGGTTCAGAGCCAAGCGATCTGCAACACTGTGTCACTCGCTTGGTGGATTGGACGAGCGATTGCGACGGAAAAGAGCATTGCCGATAAGACACGAGCCATTGTTGGTGCTGTAGGCGGGCCTAGAAGCGCCAGAGTACTGGCTGAGGGTAAAGTGGTCAACGTCGAGCGCGTGCTCAAGAAAGGCCACACGTACGGGGTCCTTGAGATTGATGGGACGTTAAGCGATGGTGCCCAGGCTTTGATCAAGGTACCCTTCAAGAATGAAAACGCCTACGTCGAAGCCGTAACGCCAGACAAGGGCGAACCAGCGATACTCGCGTCCGTACTCGACGCCGAGACGGGAAGTGGCCTGGGCACCCCCGAGTATAAATACGGTTTACGAGTGGTATTACTAGCCATGGCTGCCTCTCCTAAATGGACAAGTACAAGGCGAGGCATGGAACTAGGCGGACCAGGGTCCATGGGGTTCCATGATATAGAGTACGTGCCAATCGGGGAGTACCAGGAGCCCCGTAGCGTTATCGATGTGTTTAGAGCTACGGCTCCAGACAAGTTAAATTAGTTCGTTAAATATACTCTGTACACGCCTGATGATTATACTTTAATATAAAATTAGAGTCTAAAAGTA